>UCOL01003486.1:0-18766 GCA_900474335.1 Ormyrus nitidulus | reverse complement strand
GGGAGGGAGGGGGGGGGGGGGGAGGCGGATATCGCGCTTATACGCGCACGGAAATACGATTACGCGGTGCGTTCTTCGCTCGAGATCGCGATTTTCCTCGACGCCCGGGCCTAATGCGGAAAGCCCGGAGGTGTATACGTATATACCGGCTCTCAGACGTTACATTGCCGTGAGAGCGCGAGCGTTATAATAATGCACGCTCGGGTTAACGCGCGCGACGACGACTTTGGCCTTCGTCGCCGTTTAATCTGTGCATTATATGAATATGTAGAGGCGCACACGGCGAGCGACGGCGCGAACCTGCTGTCGGATAGCCGTGTGTCCCCCCCTGTGCTTTTACTTTTCGGCCGCTGTTGCGGATGCTTAATGAATTATTAACACCTGTCCGTCTGGGAGTGTACGTCTGGCTGCCTGTGTATACTTGGGCGTTTGGGTTAAACTCAACTATTATAGCTGGTCTGCGAAACTTTATCTTGTCGTTTGAACTTCCTGGGAGGGGGAGGTTCGGATGCTGCTGCGGCGCGGCTAAACCTGCACACTGCTTTAACCCGTTAAATTGTTTATTTGTTATTTTTTGCGCCAGAGACGGCTTTGCTGCTTATTTCCTTTTCTCGACGTTTTCGGTGTAGTTTATGGGATCGTTCTCGCTGTAAACAGTAAGAAGAATAATTAACAGTTTGAAATAAGTTTGTTTTACTTTTCGTTACAAACGTTGTTTGTACTTTTTCAAATGCGATCCTTTATTTATTTATTTTTTAATCGTAATACATATTTTGGAGACTAAACGAATTCTTGTTAATATTGTGAAAACTGCACGAGAGCTATAAATAGTACTTCATTTGCTTGCAACGAGAGATACATTCATCAGTTTGATTAAAATCTGTAATTTAAGTCTAGTGCATATTCAGACTGAAATTTAGGCTGCCATTCAAGTGGAAATTACAATATTCTACAGTATTCCAATTTAAGATTTTATTGTATACAAAAAGTCAAATATAAAAATTTTAATAGGGTTATTATGATTTACAATAATCATTGTTGTTGATTCCGCGTTTCACCTGGATATACAGCAGAGTATTAAAAACTTTTTCTAATTTTCTACAGTTATAAAATGCGAAGCATCTCTCTCAAAGAAAGCTAAAATTGTTATTTAAAACCTAGCTTTTCACTCCCACATTAATGAAGGTTTTTTTGAAGAGTCCTTCGTAAACATAATATGGCATAAAAGGAAAAAAGTCACTATAAACATACTCGAATTGTTATTTAAATTTTCCCTAGGCCAAAACCGTTCATTTCCTTCTCTTACTTAAATCATTGTAAACCACGAGAGAAACCCGCATTCTCGGAGATTACACCTCAACGGTGCCGCCCATAAGAAAGGCAACTGCACTTTAATGCGACATCCACTGTTAAACATTTTATGAGAAAAGTTTGCATCAATTCCCATCTAGTAAATACTTGGGGCGACCGAGGTTTTTTCTCTCCTCTCTTTCTCTCCACTTCGCACACCGTATCGCCTCGACGACCTCGCGCTTACACAAGAAATCCTACAAAAAAGCGCTCCCAAACCTAGCCGGAGGAAACTTCTCTCCGAGCTGCGCGCCGAAAAGAGGCAAAAAGAGAGAGAGAGAGAGAGAGAGAGCTCTCGGCACTCTTGTAAAACCTAAAATAAACAGGTACGTAATGCCGGAAATTAAAAGGCAAATGTATTCACGGTCGCGCCTCGTTTTTTTTTTTTCTCGAAACTCTCTCCTCGTGTGTGCGGCACGGCAAACTTTCTCGGCGGGTGTATACACGAACAAAGCACACACGCGCACCGTCGCCGAGCAGAAGCCATTCCCCGAGAGCGCGGCCAGTGTCGTGTGTCGTCGGCGATCTCCTCTTCCTGCCTTCTGCGAGCCAGAGTCGTCGACGCGGCATACGGTATCGCTCGGCACACCTTTGGGGATTTTTGGCTATGTACTTTCGACGGTGAACGCGCGGTGCTTCCTTTTGGGATGCAGTTACGCTTTTTAAGAGAGGATCTTTGACAGTTTTTAAGGGGGCCTCGTTTCTCGAGGAGTATTAAGTAAAATATTTTACTCGAATTTTTGGAACTGTGATTCTATCGGTATGAATAAAGATTAAATTGACAATTTTCCCCCTTGCAATTAAACGACCGGTTTCTTTTTCTGAGCTGTCGAGGACTATAATTTTGGGAAAATAGTTTTTATTCAATTGTTTTTCTGCCGTTTTTTTGGCACCAAAGTACTGCTAAAAATGCCGTTCGCATCCACCAATCCACTTTGACGCAAACAAATTTTTCAATTCTTAATTAAAATAAAATTTAAGCTAAAATTTGTCGGTTGGCATCAGCCGAAGCGCGTCGACACGCTTCTCACGCTCCGTTCAAAATTTTCGGCAGGCGACGCTGCTCTCGTGTAAAGTCGTCCCGAGGAGCCCGACTGCACTTCCCCTTCCCCGCCCTTTCTCGTCTCCCGTCTTTCTCTTTCCTTGGCTGTTGCTCTCTCGAGCGGCCGAAGTATGTACACTTGACTGTACTCGGAGACGAGTTCATACGCGTGTTGCTCGACTTGCCTGCGCAAACCTCTCTGCCTCTCTCCCTTCCACTCTTTCTCTCTCTCTCTCTTACTCTCCGAGAGGGAAACGACAACTTTCGGCGGCTTTTACGACGCGGCACAGCGCGGTAAGATACTTGAGCAACTGACAAATTGTAAATTCTCATTAGAGTGTCCGGGCAGAGGCCGGCTCATTAGGCGAAACTTTCCGGATTTGAATTTATTCGAGAGCGGGAGAGCGCAGCTGCCACGCCGGATTAACGGGACATTTTGTCCTTATCTTAAGTTCTCTCGGATTGCGCGATGCGAAATGCTTAGTTTTCTCCTCTGATTAAGTCGTGAATTGAAAAAATTTTGGAAAAATTAAGAAACAACCGAATCCAGCTACGTAATCGTCAGTTCGGTTTCGTTTGTTCAATTCTTTTAAATTTTAAATTTTAGTTTAAATTTCGATTTCTTTTCAAATTAAAATAGCGTGGATCTCTTATTTTACTACTGGTTCTGTCTTATCGGGCGGTTATTTGAAATCTGTTAATCAAATATTCTTCAGTCATCATCACCTTATTTGTAAAAACAACTTGAAAAGATGTTTTATCTTAATATTTATGAATGAAAATGCAAATTTGAAGGATTATTATGCATTGCGATACATTGTCATCTACCTGTACAACAATACAATATTTCGTATCAATCTGCTGAATATACTTATAATTACAAAATATGTATCCATAAAAAAGAAGAATTTTATACGTCATAATTTTACTCAGAGGCATCAATAAATTAATGATCAATAATTATACGCCTTTTGTGTAATTCATTCATATTCGCAACAACGAACAAATAATAAAGCAAGGTCTGATTCTCAATTTGCTGATGCAAACAATTTCTTTACAAAGAATATAATTAATTTCCGTATTCGCGATGAAACACCAATTTTGCCTTACTGCATCCAACCTCTCTTACGTGAATTCGCATAATCAAATATTTTCAGTTTAATTTGTTCACCCGTGCCATTTACAGTCTCATTAATAACATCATATTTAGCAATGAAAATTTGCATTTCCAAGCTTAATACGAAAAAAACGATTCATTCATATTTAATATTAAGAATTATTGGGAATCCTTTGTATTATTGAGTGCAAAAAAATCGTCAGTTACTAACCTTCAGAGGTTCGGGAAGCCGAAATACGGGCTACAGAAAATACTACGCGCACGTGTATCTTTGCATTTGTGCGCCTTAAAAACATGGTTGGACAAAGATAAAAATTGCTGGACTCACTCTGGTTTCGAGCGAACGAAATAGCCCACCCCTGTACACGGGCCAATCAATAAGCACGCAAATGAAAGGACAAAAAGCTCGCCTAATCGAATTTCGGGCCGCGCGCGCGCGTCCGAATCTCGCGCATCCGCGCATCGCGTCTATTTGTCGCTCTCTCGCACAGAAGGATGCCAAGACCGCAAGTCGCGTCTGGCCTCCACTCCGACCTCGAGAGAGCTGCGCGGCGGCCAGGCCAGAAGCTCGCTCTCTCGTATACACGCGTGGGTGCTCTCCAGAATTAAGGTCGGCGCGCACACGGGGGGAGGGGGAGAGAGAGACAGAGAGCATTCGAACGGGCCATCGGCTGGCTCGTGCAGCGGAAATCGAATTAAGGAACGCGCGGGGCAGGGAAAAAGGGGAAAGAAGAAGAGTGAGAGAGAGAGAGAGGCGCCCCGGAAAGTTCATCGAGCGGAGCGGGTTCCCTTTTCACTATCCGCGTTCCCCTCGAGCGAGGAGAGGGCTTTTTTTCCTGCCCAGTCGAGACGCTACTCAGACGCCGCGAGCGAATCGCAATAAGCACCCTCGACACGTTCACTCGAAATGGGTGGGGGAGGGGGGGGAAGCCGCCCGGCTCCGGGGGAAAGACGCTGAATAAAGAGACGGGGAGGGTAGGCTGCACTCTCAAACGGATGGATATTAATTTAATTATGCCGGCTTGCTGTTCTGATTTTGAGATATGGCGAACTTGACGGAGCAAACTTGATCGGCCTTGTCTCGAGCGAAGATTTACGGGAAATCTGAACCAGTTCTAATTACTCTGCGCGGATCAAAACAGGATGCGTGGTTTTCAATTTCTGTATGCTGTTTTAAATTAAAAAATTTTGTTCTCGAAATTAAATTTGTCATTAAATACCAAATAAATGGGCTTTGGAAAATTGCATCAATAAATTCCAGTTTCCGGTATAATTATTGGTACTTTTTTTCTCTGCAGCATCATTTAGTTTCATTCGATTTTGATTGCCGCTTGTCTACAATGCTCGTCCATCGTATCTTGTTTCGCGTAAAATTGTGCAATAATTTGCTTGACTGCTTTATGCGTTGCAGCGTAAACATCAAAGCTATTTTAATTATATAGATCAAAGTTGCGCCCAATCACTGGAAATCGATTCAAATTCGATTGAAATACTTTTTCATATCATTGATTTTACCGGTGGCAGAGTGTTTTTAAGAAATAAGAAGTTCATTGGTTTAAAATTTACAGCATCCTTATTTCGTTTAAATTTTACAGTTTAATTAAATTTATAATTTATAAAAAAATTAATTTGCCTGCACTTGTTTATAATTATAGTGCAATTATCTTTTCTAATTACATGGAAATTAGTATTTAATGATCACGTTTAGTGTCAATGTTTACTTTTTTATTATATTATAAGGTATTAGTGACATCTCATTCATCTATGGATGAGTGCACAATTTTATTACCGGGAAATGACATATTAGCATTGACTACAACAACCTCTGTTCAAGTGCAGTGACGAGGAATTTTTCGCATTATTACTTAATCCGTGATTGCATTTAATAATAGATTTTCAATGTTACATTGAACTTTTTTCCTGCAATTTTGCCCAGATAAATACACGGCACTGTTTCAAAGGAAAAAATGTCATTTTTAGTTTATGTTTCCAACATCAGTAATTGCAGTCTTTTTATTACAAACGCAAAGACAAACTTTGCTTTTACGCGATAAATTCCGATTGTTGAAACAGCTGCTTCGGGCTTTCAATAATCGGTCCGTAAAATTATTCAAAATATTCCGAAAAATCGCTTCGAAGTCAATATGCGACGCGGCGATATTAAACTGGATTTTATGCACGTTCTCCTCCGAGAGAACGAGAGCTCGCCGAGTATACGCGAAGAGGGTAACGGGAGAGAGAGAGAGAGGGAGAGAGACAGGGAGGTATTTGGATGTATGAGAGTGCACCCGATCAGAGATGTAAATCGACCCAAACGCCGCTGCAGGCTTGTCGAGTCTGCGTGACGTCTACTGCTTAGAGTCGTCACGGGGAGAGCGGAGCTGTAAGATAACGTCGACTCGGGTACGAAACTCGAGTCACTTTACTTAGAAATGTGTAAATCTCGACTTTGATACCAGCCAGCTTGGACTTTTTCCTTGATTAAATGAGCTTCTTCCATCCCGGATTACTCCTTAAAGTGGAGAAAACCAATTTCAAATGAAAAGTTTACGGTTTCCTCCGTTGCAAAAGGGGCGAGTAATGTCAAATGCTTGGCCTGTGAATTATTTTTGTGACGTGCCAAGTGAAATATTTCAGCGGTCGTTTATTGCCACCGCGAAACGGATGATATGAAGATGTCGGACTTCTTTAAAAAATGCACTACCGTAAATATTTGTATTTGCCGGAGTTGATTGTAGACAATGTGGGTCAGTACTCAATTCGATTAAAATGAATTATTCAAATCAGCACGCGCGGATGAAACCCAATTTCATTTCGATATAAACACGTTGAAGCTGCTTCGTCCAAACTAGATTCGAAGCTAGATTTATAAATAATTCAAGGCAAATACATCCGCATTACTTCCCCGATACGTCAAATATTTAAAAATGGTAATCTAATAATACATTCGGAGCGAAATGAAATTTCCTTATCTCCTCGGAGGTAACTTAAAGCACATCCTCGATTTTGGGCATATATATACAGTCTTGCTCTCGGGGTCGCGCGTTAATGTTGAATTAAAATCCAATCTCCGGAATGCTCGCGATCCACCTGCAACTTGCATGCGCCCGTCGTGGCCCGTCGTATAGCTGTCTGTGCCGCGCGCCGGAAAAGAAAAGGGGGGAGGGTGGGACGCGCGGGCCGCGTAAGGCGAAAAATAAGAGATAAAGTAAGAGGAGCGGAGCAATGTACACCGAGAGGGGAAAATCAAGGTGAGACTGTCTTCCCCGAGAGTTTGTAGCGGAGTAGAATAGAGGAGGCACGGAGTGGAAATGAAAAATGAAAATGAAAATAAATGAGAGAGGGATAGGAGGGATGCTTATTGCTTGTGGAAAATGTAATATCGTATTTCAAATAGAGTAAAATGAACTTTTTATGAGGTTAAAATTTGAGAAGATGCGCTGCTTTTAGATAACGGGTAAATAAGATATACATTTGCTCGGAAAAAGTGGTAAAACAAGCTCCTAAAAATTTACTTTTCGTTACCATTATACAAATCTGTCGATATTTATTTAAATTGGTTATAATTCATTCCCGAGCTTAGAATATACGTTTCATTTTAATTAACTTCATAAATGAGTAATTAATTGCTATTGGAAAACTAGATAAACAGCTCTGGATGCGATTGAAATGAAAGAAAAGATCTTTCAGTTGTTTACCTAAACTCAGCGGAAATCGAACAAATAACAGAAAATAAACTGGATCGATTATATCGCGTGGGAACTGCTGCTCGAGCATTACATCGCGTTCAAAGTTTGAACGGCGGCAAGGTAAAACGACTGCTTTTAGGGGAGAAGCATCGCGCACTTCTCGTCTCGGCTCGAAAAATTGCTTTTCGCGAAAATCTTTTCAAATGTCTTCCAACGTTTCTCCGGACGAAGCTGACCTTGTTTATCCCGGCCTGCGGCAGAAATCTCTGCAATTCATATACTCGAAGCACTTATCGCCCAATAAACCGATATTGTGCTGAAAGGAACTTACGTTCGAGAGTTCGATTTTAAAAAAGCACACACCGCGCGCAATTCGATAAATTTAAAGGAAAAATCTTTACACTTGCAGACCCTCCAGTTTTTACGTCGGAAGAAGCAATTTGATTTTCTAAGCACTGCACTCGGAATATGAAATGATTCAGTTTAACTCGGCTTTTGCTTTCGCTGCGCCATGAAAATACTAACCGACCCCTCGAGCTCCGCGGAATAATGCATTCACGAAAAGTATTCATCGGGATCCGCTCTCGCAGCGCCGCCGCCGCCGCCGCCGCCGCCGCCGGTGCACTTGAACGTCGAAACGGTCAGTCATAATTTTCGCGGACGTTTAATCAACTCGAGCAAGTGCGCGCCGGCGGCCGTAATTCATAGCCCATTGCCGCGGTTGCTTCCATTCTAATAGCCAAAGCCTGCTCGAGCGAATCTCTGGCGAAATGCGTGAAACTGGCTGTGTGCGCCGCGCCGCACGGATGCGGCCACCGTCGCTCCATTCTGCGCTACGCCCCCTACGTTCGCGGAATTACTGTTCTGTCAGCGTCAATGTATATTATCCTGCCGACGCTACGCCCGGGGAGATAATATAATTTCGAGAGGACCGGCCGAGGGACGATAAACGCAGCCCGCGTCGCTCCCCCCCGTAGCTCGTGCGCGCTTTTCAATGTTTTCTCGTGTCTGTTCATTAAAGTCGGTGTGAAGCGCGCCGTGAAGTTGCAGTGCGCGGTGTGCGTCGTGGAGATTAGAAATCAATTATCGTCCCGGATGAGCGAGTCGGAAGATGTGTCCGGGATGATTTTCGATAAAGTTATTATTGATACGGGGGAGGTCTGGCTTTTTGACAGGGCTTTTAGTAAATTATTTTCATTTTTTTCATTACTACATTGCCTTCATTATTATATTGAATTATACTGTATTATATTGCCTTTTAAAGTGCATGTGGTGTCGCATTACTTTTTTTTATCTTTGATAAATTATTTTCTCAATAAGGTTAAAGGGCTCGCAAATTAAGTACGTTTAAAGTTGGTAAAGTGGATTTTTTATTAAAAAATTTATATAGAAGCTTTTAAGAAGTATTACTTATAAGCGAAGACGAACATTTTAAACGCAGTGAATTTAATTTTTAAAAAACTGTAGTAAAGTTATAAACATTTTATGAAATCATTTATTTCAGTGACATTTAATTTACCCTTTTAAAAAGAGATTCGATCTACAAAGACAGACATAAGAGTTGAAGTTGGAATCTTGATTCTAAGAAAATATCTCGAATTTATAGGACAGCATATTCCACCTCCGAATCTCAGTTGACTATTAAGTTCGGGAAACTAATATAGATTTTATATCAGCTATTTTCTCTAATTTCCCTTTATTATAGTCATAAATCTTAATCAAAATCTCATTAAAGAAATTTTGATAAGGTGCATTGTGATTAAAAGTTTGAACAAATCAACTTGGAACAGTTTCTAACTGATGACTATTATTTCCACTGAAGAGCCGGAAATTAGTTTTAGAATATAAATTAAAATTTCCGAGATAGCAGTAATTATTCCGTTAAATTATTCATCAAACCTCGTTTTAATTTTCGAATCTTCGAAATCGATGAATTTAATTATTCAGTCGGATAAACAAAACCCGCCTCGTTTAATTAAAAGTCGTATTATATCAGTTCGTAATACGTTTGCCTGCAATAAAACAACAAGCGCACAATGATCTTAAATCAATACGATCTAAATTAAGGAACAAGTAAACGCCTTTTTATTAATGCATCATTCATTTCTGTTTCCATTGCAGAGAAGCCACGGATCTGTTCGCGATACCAAATGAAGTCCATCGACGACAGCAGGGACTGAAACGAAAGTCGCTCCTCGCGCCCGTCGCTTCCGCCTCGGTAACATGACCCTATGAACGGGCCACACCGAAACGCAGCGCAAGAAAAACCCGTCGTCGTCCAGTAACGAAAACGCGAGTCCTGCCACTGACAATAAGCTCCGCGATGTACAAGGTCCTGCGACGGGGCTCGGGCCGGATGCTCGTCCTGACCGCCGTGGTGATCTCGGTCCTGCTCTGCTTGTACTACGTGAGTCAGACGCAGGGGCCGAGCGGTACCGGTGGATCCGCCGCGGCCGGTATCATAGCGGAAGGCGCGGGTTTCGATCGAGTGCTCACCTCGGTCGTGCCGGACTACAGCGAGCCGCCTGACGCCCAGGTGTCGCCAGATACGNGTCCTGTCATCGTGCCGAGGCAGACCGACATCGACGCTCAAGCTGAATTTGAGAAGTTCGACTTTCAGGTAAGAATGGCAATTTAACGTTTTTTTTCTTCAATTGCCCACTCCTATATTAAATATTTTAATCTTTTTTTTGCATTGGCTATTTATATAGCGCTGCACTCGGCGCTGCACTGATTTTATGTTCAAATATATTTTTAGTAAATAATATTTGTATACTAATTTTATTAAATACTACATATTATATTATTGATAATGGCCATCACTTACTAATAATACTTGAAATTCTGTTTAATCTTTAAATGGAATCAGGATATTATCGTAAAAAAAGTATTACAATGTTTGGTCGAATAGTCGAATCATTGATGCCTAAATCATATAACTTGGTTTATCAAATTGTATATTTAACGCGTATAAATACACCAATTACTGTGGGTAGTCATCCAATATGCTCTCTAACAGCAGAATAAACGTGAACACTTTAACTATAGACATACTTTGTTTAAATCGATGTTATGGTACTTCTATTTACTTATTTTGACTAATTAGAGTTTTTAAATTTGTCAATTTAAAGTTTAAAACTTTTTCAAATATTATTTGAAGAAATCTTCTAAAATAGTTAATTTAAAAATTTTTAAATTAATCTACTAATAATCTAATTGAAGTCAAAAGTGCTGAAGCAACATTTTTATTTTACTTAAAAACTCTCGAATAATGGCCCAAATTTCTAACAGCTTTAATTCTTATTTCCCAGACAGCAAAATTATTCCAAAAAAATTCTTTTTAAGTAAATTCTGTTTTTAAAAGAATCAATTTTAAATAGTTCTGCCATGTGAGATTACTTGCGCTTAGTGTTTTCAACACTTTTTACTCTGTTCATTTAAGTACTGAATAATTCCTAAAGCAAAATTTAATATTTTATGATGAATTTTCCTCTTCAATACGCTTTTGCAGCGATAAGGTTGTGCAAATTATTCAACCATGCATTACTTGTTGTAGGTACATAAAAGTTGTGTTATAACATTTTAGACAATTTAATGTGTAGTTTAAAGCTTTGACTAGGACTATAAAATAATTTACCTTATTATTTTTATTATTGTTATTATTTTTTGAGTATCTGATAAATATGTGTATTGAATTAATCGCTGCTGTTTGCAATTTTTTAATTTTATCTATTGCCAATATTTCAACAACTTAGTGTTCATCTTCAGAGCAAAAATAAATTATCGTGATTATTGCTATTCAAAGTAAATATTGGCTACAAATAAAATTAAATTTGAGAGCAGTGATCAGTAGTAACGTTGGTGTCAAAGAACAAGAAAGTAATTAAGTAATTAATTACCCCTTTGGAAGAAGATTAATTACACCTCAAATATAGGATTTATTAATTATAATAGTTAGAGCTCATAAAATTATCGGAAGTTAATTCTGTGTGACTTAGTAAATTTCTAGTATACAAAGCATAATAATTACTCTTAGTCGATTTAGATCTTAGTACTAAATATTCGCCAAGCAAGCATGAAGGTACTTTAGAGGTTATGTTCAGTGTAGTAACCATTTTGAAGTCGGGCATTAAATCTCCCTGCATATCCCGTACAAATATATCCAATTTATCCCCCTACACAATCAAGATGTATTTCAAACACGTATATATGTATTACCGGCCATCATGAATTTATAACCACTATAGGGTATTTTGTGGCTGCCAGTTATGGGCTAATAGGATTGGTTCCAATTCGAGCATTTATGCCTTACAATTAGAATTTCAGGTGCCTGTAATTTCTTTTATGCACTTTGTCGTCTGATCAATTTCACGAAGTACATAATGTATCGAAACATAATTTTATTGCATTCAAGTAGTTTAACATATTCTTTATAAAAAAATCTAATTTATTCTAAATTTATATTTCTTTTAAATTATTTTATTCGTGTATACTAGTTTTTGTACATGCTATTAAATTAATAATCTAATGATATAAACATAATTACAGTGATAGTTAAAAATATACACAAATTATTTATTCTGCGTTGTTGAATATGACAAAATAAAAACAAAGATTTCTTGAATGCTCTTTGATTAATCTTTCTTGATAAAAATTATTATACAAAGAAGCTGCATCACGGATGAGAATCGATTAGTTATAGAGTATGCTTTTTCAATCTCCGCGGAAGCCTTTTCTTGTTTAAGGCGGCTCTTACAATGGAATCCCTAATTTCCATCGTCATCGACAAAGACTAATGCATTACCATAGGATGACCTTCATCGCGAGCGAATTATCCATCCAGGAGCGGGTCTTTTCGCTGCCGTCAGCCAGCGCCTATCTCTTGCTCTCTTTTCCCTCGCAAGCTCCTATGGAGCTTTCAAGCTTTTTCTCGGACGGCTGGATTATTCCGCTTCGCAAGAGCGATTAAAGGCTGGCTCTGTGCTACTGGCTGCGGTTGCTCTACTCTCTTTTTCCCCACCCTTGACAGCAGCAACGCTTTCTTCTTCAATCTACGTCCACGTCAGTTGCTCCTCTTTTTTTGCCTCTCCTTCTTTTCTTCTCTCTCTCTCTCTCTCTCTCTCTCTCTCTCTCTCTCTTTATCGGCCTCTGTTTTCTTATCTTCCTTGGTCCTTGCTTCTTATCGCCGAGACCCTTGTATTCTCGGTCTCTCCCTTGTTTCCTCGCTTCCTTATCTTCATCCTTTCTACCGCGCGTCTTTCATTCCACCTTGGTTTATACACAATCTTGGTTCTTTTTCTACCTTTTTTCCCTGCGGTTCACCTTTTTACCGCCGATGCTTTCTTATCCCCTTTCGTTTCTTCTCTCTTCCTGGTCTTTAATCCTTCTCTCTTTTGCCGGCTGCTGGATCTTGGAATACTGAAAAATCTAGTCTGCGGTTGATTCCCCGGATTTCTAAAGTTTCGGAGTAATGGAAAAATCGTTAAACTAAGTCTGATATTGAAGTGGAGGAATTTCCACTAACGCGCTTGACCTCAATTTCGACGTGAATTATTTCTCAGCTTATCATCTTAAAAATATTAATATGCTGGGCCAAATGTTCAAGCAATTTTCTCGCGTACTTATATTTTCAGGTGTAAAACTGTAGGGTATAATTTACGCTTATTAAAAAGTAATCTAAAATTTTTTAAATTTTATTTTAATATAAAATTTATTGTCTGTGCTATTGTTTTTCAACGTCATCTTAATAAATTTTCCTCGTCCCCTATTTTAATATGCAAGCGTTATATATAGCAATAATTTATAACAAAAATTTTATTAGGAAGTAAACTTTTGTAGTACTATTTTTTTATAAGATCCTATCGTACTTTATTCTTCAATAAAGCTTTTCCTTTATATGAAAGTAAAGTCCACGCCGCATCCGATGATATTTTATTATTCACATATTTTTAGAAACAGCGTCTGAAAAAGAAAATTAAATTCTTGAATGTGCTTTCATAAGAAATATACTTTTATCGTATAAATATCATTTTAGGCATGAACAGGAAAATTATAATAATTTTTGAAAATTAATATGAATAAATAATAACTATAAAATCTATTTATTTAACATTCACATTTACTCAAAACTATCAGGAAATATTGAAAACTTTGTGATTTATTTAACTATTTTAATCAATTCTATTTGTCCTCTTTGTTAGAATATAAAAATCTAAATTTTAAATAGAAGCATATCTCAGTTGCAATGTCAATAATCAAAATAAATTCTTGAATTGTAACTGTTTTATTCATACACTGAGAAAAAATTTCTTTAAATCAAAGAAAGCTTCATTGCGGGCAATTGGTTAAATATTTTTTTGATTAAAAGAAAACATTCTTTAATTTAAAGACACCCCTTTTTAATGGAAAAAAATTTTCTTTTTTGAAATAAAATTTTCTTTTTTTAAAGAAACTTTCTTGCCATTAAAAAAGGGTTTCTTTGAATCAAAAAAATATTTAACCGATTACCCGCAATGAAACTTTCTTTGATTTAAAGAAATTTTTTTCTCAGCGTAACTATAGGCATTCAATGAGACCAAAACTCAACTCAGTTACTCATTAATTTATTTCAGAGCCTTCATTCAAACTCCATTATCAATTGAATTCCAGTAAAATTACTTGCCACCTCATCGGATGCCCACGTGAACAGGCGTTTAAACGCAAGCTTCTACCCCCCGTTACAATACTCGTGAAAAACTAGTAGTAGCCCTTTGGGACTCGGCAGGCGGTGGTCGGAATGCATCTCTCTCACGGGGTATAGCAGCCTACCTCCCGCGCGCCTCGTGAGACACAATGCTCATACACCGGAGCCTTTTACGCGGCAAACCGGCGGATAGGCCGGCGAGCGGCCAGGATACATCCTCGAATTGGCGTGGATCCAACGCGAATGTCGCTTATGAGGCGATTAGTCCCGTTAGACCGATTTGTCAAGTTTACGAGGCAAACGGCTTATCTCGAGTGCGCGAGTTATTAGGCAAGCGGGCACACCTGCCACCGTCGCCCCCTCTTCTCTCGCGGCCGCTTCCTTTGTACCTCGCGATTGACAGTCTGCTCGACGGCATGCGGCTCTTAGAATTGACGACGTCCGAGTCGCTTCGAATGTGACGGAACTCTCCGGGTAATGAGATGGGATATCGGCTTTGCGTAATTGAGGCTCTCGCAAGGCTATTGCGGAGGGATGATTTTCTTTTGAGCCCCCGACAGACTGCCGCTGGGAGTGATTGCCCCGACTCGATCATTAAGCAGGCAAACGACTGCATGTTCTCTCTGTGCTGCTGCTTGGCTCCCTGAGCTTCGCATCTAATCGCTATTGAGAGGAGGCTTTTGATCGTTGCATCGGATTTGATTGGATTCCGATTTTCAGACATTGGCGCGGGAAATTCTAGGCTTTCGGAAGTTTATAGCAATAAATTTTAATGGAAAATTAAAGAGGAAATTCGAATTTATTTATAAAAGTATCCACGTGTACTAATTTAAGTAAAATAATAATACCGTTCATTTTTAAAGCTGAAGATGCACATTCTTAGATTTGATTAACAAATTACAAACTTATTAATAATTCAAACGTCCGATTAACACGCGGAAAATTGACTTTCGCCGTACTTTCGAATTCGCACAAACGGCGCGGAATTGTGCTGGTAATGTCGTATCGTCCCCTTCCTCGTCCTTTCTTACTTCGTAAACTCTCTTACCTCACTTCGTTGAACTTTTTACCAATTAACTTGCTTTTCTTTCAGTTGACTTTTCAGATCACGATTAAGGTTAGATCGAGGTCTGCACGAATGGAGGAATAGACCCCGTTATTAGAGGTCACTGGCCTTTTTTCCTATGAATAGTACAGTACTAGTATATCTAGTATATATTAAAGGAGTAGAAGGAACCGCAAAAAATAGTGAGGAACACCGGCGCAACCCAGTTTACCTTCGGCTGTTCTCATTGTTAGTCTGTCTCTCTCTCATACTTACACACACTATTATACTAACATTCTCCCACTTAATTTAATATAAAACGACTAACAACATTTTCTAGAAGAAATAAAACTCTTTTTATTTATGTGGTTTTCATAAACTAGTTTTATAAATAGGGTAATAATGTGATTATGATAAAAATTGGTAAAAACTGTAAACGTTTAAGTGATAGTTTCAAGTTTTGACGCAAATTCCGTTAACGAAGTCGTAAATTAGCTGTTTACGCAATGAAAAACATACAGCCGTCTGGTGCAAACGTGAGAACTCGACGAGTCTGCACAAGAAAAAACTAAATTTTGAAAATAAGTACTTTAGCAAAAATAGGTCAACTTCATTTGCTATAGCTTTGCCTTCGTAAAATGAATCACTTTTTTTCACCTTGCTTTTAATTCTCGTTTCTGAAAAATTGAAATGTAGTATCTCTATATTTAGCGTGGTAACTTAAATTTGCCTTATCATATTGCATGAAATTAAGTATACGCAGGCAAGTAACAAAATAAATTGAACGTTTAAAACCTCTTTTACTCTAACAAAAGTGAGTTTTTATATTTCTAAGTAATAATAGTAATTGAAAAAATACAATACACCACATTAAGTTAGCTAAAGAATGAAAAACTCAGCACTCAAGAGACAAATACTTCTCAGCAATGTGTTTGCAAAAGCACTAAACATTACTCTTGCAGGATACTTTCTCGAAGTCTCTAATGCATCACCTGCATAAAACAGTACTTGTTTGGTGTAAAATATCTTGTAATTTATTGAACACGGGTGGAACATCGATTTCCAAGAGCTCTTAGCAGTCGCGCCGGGAGGATAAATTTTAAAACGCTGAATCCAATGAATCCTGGGACCTCCCAAAACAGCTCCGAATTCCCAAGGAATCAATAGAACCGGCACTGTTCGGCTCGCTTCTCTCTCTCTCTCTCTCTCCCCGCCGAAATTACATAAGCGAAACCGAAATGTTTCAGCGCGCGCGCCTGGAAGCCGGAAAACTTGGCCGAAGTCCGCCGCCACGAGAAATTGCAAACACTCGCGCGAATAATTATGTCATTCATCAGGCGGGATCCGCTCTCGGCCGGCCTTCCGCCTTGCCTAAGACTCGCCCGATAAATCGCACTATTCATTCTCAGATTGCGAGGCGACCGTGAATATAGATCAACGGATTTTCTAGCGTTTAGGACTATCCCACTGTCTCTGTGAATGCTTAGTAAAAACGGATCAGCGATTCGGGATACTTCTCCTTTGTTAGAATTCTCAAAATTTCAGAAAAACGGTGGAATATTTTCCTAGATTTTCGCACGCTGATAGGACGATAAAGTATTACAACTTCTTTTTAAAATATTTTAGTGTTTTTTAACTTGTAAGGAACATTTGATAACAGTTGCTTTTACGTACAGATACCTTTGCACCAATTACGTTTCCTATCGCTGAGGATACTTTAGTACGATAACTTTCGACACTATCTTAACTTCATCAACTGTAGCTGGATCGAAAGGATTTGCGGTAAAGTCAAAATTTGCTTTCATCCTGAAACTAGATAGGGTCGGGTCTCAAACTCCGACAACTAGTTAGATAATATCTCACAACTACTTAAAAACGAATATTAGAACGATCATCCTTTGACAAAAAGATATTCATATCGCTTGTACATAAGATATTTTCAAGCTAAATTTATTTATTTTTTTTTTTTCATGTTCTCTTAAAAATTTAATGAAAGCTAAATATACATAAGTTTCCAGTCTTTCCAGTCCATGCGCCAAATTCACAAATTGGACGTTGATAAATTGCAAGAACGACTTATTCGAAGCCCGCCAAAGACAAACAATCAATTATCGTAACATTCGATAAACAGAGGCCGGTTATTCCGCGCAATTAAGCTCAATTCTCATTCGAAAAGTAAGAGCTGCAGCTGCACAATTGACCGGTACGAAAAAAGAAACTCGGTCGAAGCTTCGCCGCTTTCGTCTTATACCGCACCTATACCGCGCCGTGCGCTGGCGCACCTTGCAGAAGCCGACGCCAGTCGCTGCGGCGGCAATCGAGGTGCGAGGGAGATAGCAATTTCGATTGCGGTGCGCGCCCTCGTAATGTCTGAACTTCCGAATTACGCCGATACTCGAGAGCTTGCGGCTCGCCGAGGACTCGAGTCGAGGGTTGGCTCATCCAAAGCTGCTGCTGCTGCCGCCGCCGCCGCCTCCACCGTTGCTGCAGCTCTCCCAGAAAACGACAGACAAGATCGTCGGCGGTTGCGGGTGGAGGCGCAAGCGAGCGCGCGGTGGCTTGTATGCCAGAACACTGGAAAATCCAGAAAAGCTGTTCTGGGAAACACGATAAACGCGGATTACTCGTCCTCGTCTCCTCCGCCATCTCCTTCTTCTCCTGCGGTCGTTGATCTTCCTTTTTCTGCCTCTCGCCCCATTCCTTTTTATTCACCTGCTTCTTTTTTTCGGGAGAGAGAGAGAGAGAGAGAGAGAGCTCTATCGATCGCCGCGGCATTATCTCCGGAGATGAGAAAATGGAGGAGATAAGAAGAGCTAATAAAGGAGAAACGATAATTTTATGTTTACGATTATGAAACTGATAGGATTTTGTAGCCAGATGCTTGACGCCGCTATATCCTCACCTTATATTTTCGTCGATATTTGTCAAGTGCGAAAATTCGAAGCTTTTAACTTGTTTGATTACCCTAATAAAATGTGTCAATATTTGGAAGCTTATAAAAAAATCCTCGCAATAAAGAACAGATGTTACGGAAAAATCTATGAAACAGTAATTAAAATTATAAAGATATTTTCATTTAGTGATAGTTTGTCTTGTGATGTTAATATCTTAAACTTATTATTTATCAAATATAATCTAACACATTAAAAGGATCTGAAAAATTACTTAGAAAAAGTAAAATAAGATTCATAAAATTATGACAAACAAAACGTATAAAAGTAAATGCAATTTCTGATCAAACAACACTGAGAAAAAAATTTGGTTGAAACAATGGAATTTTACTATTAACTATTCACAACTAAAACGTTACTTAAATTAATAGGATGAACGCTATTAATTCTACAGTACAAGTCTGTTGTCTTAAGAGGCTGAACACTATTAATTCTACAGTGCAAGTCTGTTGTTTTAACAGGCTAAGCATTTTGATTTTTTAGATCTAGTATTTTAATTTAAATAAAATCTCTTTTTTATTTAAAACTTTCTGATATTAAGTTAATAGAATAATCAGATTAATTCAATCTTATAAAAGGAAATCAAATAAAAATAAATTTTTTCGAATTTCTGTATTCTATCCCACTGACCTTAGTTTTTACAGTAATCACAGAATTAAGTAACGCACGCTTACAACTATACTCGGCTTCGCCTCGGTTTTGCAAAAGCCGGGCGGGCATCACAAAAAAAAGGTGGAAAGGAAAGTTTATAGTACAAAATTACTACATTATTGAATTTACCATTATTTTATTTTATTTTATAAATTATTCTATAATTGATTTTCTTTACAGGTTATATTAAAAACACAATTGTTAAACGTGCAATTTTCAAATCTTGTCTCACGTTTTGA
>UCOL01003485.1:0-18762 GCA_900474335.1 Ormyrus nitidulus | reverse complement strand
CGTTGTCTCCCCCCCCCCCCCCCCCCCTACTCCGCTGAAACGGTAAACTAAAACTTTTTGCGCCGCCGCTAATTTCACGGCGTTGGATTACGCTCATTACGATCGAGGCGATGAAAATCGGGTCGAGTCTCTTTTGTCGCGATAAGACTTTACGTAACGTTGGAGTTCGATTGCGATGGATTGAGCGAATTGAAGATGCGCGCGGAGATTTTTAAGAAGCTGTTTACTGAATATTTTTGTAATAGAATTTAAAATGCTGTTGTATGAGTGTAAAGCAAAATTCAGGGGGGTTTAGAATTATGCAACGTTTATTTTCGTAAAGAGTTTGTCATAGAACTGATGGCAGTTGAAAATAAAATAGGCAAAGTAGTTTCGTTCAATAAATTTGAACCACGAAAAATTCAATTTTTCAATTCTTAATTTTTTATTTTAATCAAAAAGTTACATAAAAACACTTCTTTACCTCAACGATTTGCAACAATATCCTCTCAACTAAAAAACCAAACTTCCGGAAGTTTAATCCAAGTAAAAATTCCCGAAGCTAAATACCTACGCCTCCGTTCTAAAAACCTGCGACAACTCCGAGCCCGGCAAGAGCCAGAAATGAAATTTCCCAGCTTTCCTCGTCCAAACTAAAGTGAACAAATTACGTGCACGATAACGATAAGCACGGCGCAAAAAAAAAAAAAAAAAAAAAAAAAAAAGAAAAAGAAGGCACCTCTCGTCTGAAATCCACTCAGCCGCGGTACCTGCAGCCCCGGATTTTCCCGGCGATAAAAACTCGAGGCGCGAGACAAGTGCAGCGGCGGAGGGGAGGGGGAATATCTCGAGACTTTCTCCCGCCTCGGCTTATCTCCATCACTCGGCTTTCGTCCCGCGCCGCAGGATAATCGCGTCTCTGTCTCTCGGTTAGATTCTGTTATGTCCCCGCGTCCGCCCCCGCCGCCTTGTTCTCGATTTTAGCAGCCGAAAAGCTTGATAAACTCTCTCGACGCTCAACGGCTGAAAAATCGCCTGAGACTTTGGCGGTGTGTCGAGGGCCTGGATATAATAAAGAGCCTCGTGATTACTGGTCGCGAAGCTTAGCTTTTTGCTTCGAGTTTCGAGACGAGTGTCTCGGATTTGTCGAACTTATATTCCGCTGCAATAAGACGAGGTGCGGAAAAGAAGGTGGATTCGAGAAGTCGGCGCAGTAAACATTTCATCGGCTGGAGGGAAAATACTTTGCGTTGCTAAACCAGACTGAACAGAAGCATTCACCGGTTTAATAAGAACGGGTCAGTAGATTTTCCAATATCCAAGCTTTAACTGTATTCACCGACTAAAAACTTTAAATCAGAACTGGCACATAGGTTTTTTTCCAATATCGAACACGCAAAACGTGCTTCTAAATTTTACGAAATATAATTTTTTAAATTGCTGCTTCTTCTCTTCGGATACGCTCGAAAGCACTGTTCCAAATTACCCTGCCGACAAAAATCAACATCGTAAAAGATTCAATAGATAAAAGAGGCCCCCTCGAACTATGCGGAGCTTTTCCAAACATCCGTCCGACAAAGGAAGAAATAACTTTCCAATCAGAGGGCTACAAAAAGGTCTCTCTCGTCCTTATCAACACTCTTCGTAGACGCCAAACAAGAGAGTCTCCCTGCCGGCGACAGGTACTTTTGTGTCTCGTGCTTTGTCGCGGATTTATAAAAGGAATGCAAATGCGGCCGAGGCGTCGAGTAGAGAGATCGCCTTAATTAGGGGGTCGCCGCCGCCGACTACTTTCGAGGCACAGGCCGTCTGACTTATTAAGAAGTCAAGGGCATAATGGTATCAGAATGCTCGCCGCGACGGCGTAATTACAAGCGTGCCGGAGGAGGGGAAGCCCTTTTTCCGAGCCGCGTGAAAGTGAATTATGCGGAAATAGGCGGGAGAGCTAAGCCGGCAAAAAATTGGATGCTTTTTGGGCAAGAGGCGGAGAAGGGTTTACGAGTAGCTCAGTTTTTCACGCCTATTCCTTGCCGTCTAGTAAGGAGGTAAAAATAAGAATTTATAATTTGAAATATTCACGTTAAAGAAAGGTTTTTCAACGAAAAGTTTTTGTTCCGTTGACATTGCAAATTTAAAAAAAAGGTGCTACACGAATCGCTGCGTAATCAGTATACTCTCGGAGCGAAGAGCGTCAGCGGCACTTGTCAAATTTTCTCATAATCCAAAACAAGCAACCTAGAACGCTGCTAACCCTAAAAGCCGCCTCTTAAAAATTTCTCCCGCCGGAACAATAAAATTGCATCCTCGGCGCTTCCCGAGAAAAGTCTCTCATCCATAGATATATACCAAGCGGCAACAAAGGAAAAGCAACTCATACTCTCGACTCTCCGTCCGAACATCGACACTCTTTTTCCGTCCTCCGCGCGGTGCGCCAACGTAACCCGGCGAACTCGCGTCTCGCAACTCGCCGGCCATCCTTCAACGGGGGGGAATATATAATTGCGCGCAGCGCGTAAAAACGGGCCTCGCGTATATGGGGATATGGGCCACTTCCAGGCAGGAAAAGCAGCGTAATGAGCGTCGCTTTTCTCTCTCCGTGGGATAGTTCCCATAAGTCGCGGGGCTCTCTCGTCATACGCGCTCCAGATGTGATAATGCCCGCGGTGTGGTTGCCGCGTATTTAATTATAGAAAGTTCGGAGTGCGACGCCCCACCCGTAAGTTCTTGTGAGCCGCAGGGAGAGAGAGAGAGAGAGAGCTTTTTTGCGAGCCGAGTTTACGGGCTTTGTATTTGGAGGTTCTTTCTTTGCTGAGGGGGCGATTTTCGGCGCCGAGCTTGGGGAATTTTTGTTCATAGGTTGAGACTCGAATTATGCTCTTTTCTTGTGCAAATGACGAGCGCGAGTTTGGCGGGAAATTCGATTGGAAAATCCAAGTAAATTGGAGTGGAGAAAGTTTTGTATAGGCTATTGTTGTAGTTGATACAAATTTAATTAGCAGATTGTAAGCTGTATTTTCAAGGAAGACGGCAGCGGGAATTTTCACTTTTCCCATATTACAATACGCTCGAATTACATGCTTAATATTCAAATTATAATTAAATCGAAAACGGCTTTTGTTTTCGCTCGATTCTAAAGAAAAATAACTATTGCAAATAATAAATTGTCTAATGCAGCCTAAAAAAGTGATAATGGTTCAGTCGCGTATAATTAGTTCAATTTATAAGCCGAGCAGCGCTTAACATAGACGAAACATTTAATAAAGTGTAATATAAAACCGACACTCAATAAGAGACAATTGAATATGCATGTTGATTATTTAAGCAACGACCGCAATCACTTCATTTATACGTCCAAATCAAGATACCGAACGAATGGAATACAATCATAATTTAGCATAATTTAATACTTGTAATGCTCTCGATTTAAAATTCCAAGAAGAATCTTTGAGTTGGCTTTTATGTAATATATAATTTATTATGGATAATTGACCCAATTAATAATTTCCAGCAATAACAAACATGAAATTCTGTGTAGAATGATATGTCGATTATTTACGTTAATTAGCTTTCAATATTACAGTTATATGCAGTGTTTGTAATTTACAAGGACATTAGTAAAATTACGATTAATTTATTCTTAATTTGATTGATAATACGATACTGATAATAATAATATATTATTTAATCAAATTTCATTGAACGTATTGCAATTTACCAAATGGATGTAGAAAATCTGTATTGTTATAAATCTATATTCTATATCTAATTCCCAGTTTTTCACATAAAACCTCGAAAATAAAGGATCATTTTAATAAATAAATTCCCAGTGCCTTCCCCAGGGGGTAACCAAATAAAAACTTTCGCGACAATTTCGCAAACACGATCAAGCACGGCTAAAATTATACCCTCAAATAAACTTTGCGATAAAGCGAATCAAAACATCCCGAAACAGAAGCAAACAACGGCGCTTCTTTCCCTTCCGAACTCGATATAACTCCCGGCGCGAAAAATCGACGCATCATCGCCAATCGCAATAACCATTCGTCTCGCGTAATCTTCCGGTACACGCAGACGCCGATCCGTTCAAAGAGAGGACGAAATCAAAATCCATCGGCGGCAGATAGCCCTCCCGCGACGAATTAACAGGCTGGACTGAGCGCGTATTTTTCGGCCCCCCGAAGCAATTTGTACGCAGAGGGCGGAGGGGTTGAAAATAGTCTGCCAGTGTCTGCATGGACAGGAGGACCGGGCGTTCTTGATTATTGTTTTGCGAGGCCGATTGTTCGGCTGCCGCTGTGCAAAATTAGAGCTACAGTTGAAAAACGTGCTGCTGAGGAGATTGGAGGGGAGCTGCGGCTACGGCATGTTTGATCGGGCTGTCCTTTGAAATGTTGGAGTGTTTTCAGGCTGCTGCGGTGGACTGCTTGGTTTGGAAATGGGATTTTTAGTAGCTGACGTTTACTGAGTCGTGGGGGTGAAATTTGTTGTGATATTTTCTAGATTTTTTTCTCTAGTTAAACGTATTGCGCAATTTTTTAGGTTACGATAATATTGATTGTTGCGTTACAAATCCTATTGAAATTTATGAACGGTATTTTATGATTTCCACTAAAACTGCATGCATTGGACTTTTGAAAATGCACTACATTCACAGTGAAATAGGTGGGATAAACTATAGAATTTACATATGGTAAAGTCAGTATATTTTTCGCGTTTCTAAAAGACCTTCGAAGCTTCTAGAAGCTCGCGGCTGTTAGTTTTGTTTAAACACTTTTGTGTATGTATCGCGTTCGTGTACTAAGACTGAGCTGCTTGTCGGGAGTCAGTTTTCGTTCGACAGAATCGCTGCTTGAGGTAGACTCTCGCTTCGATTCTCCTGCAATTCCCGCGCTTTCGTTTTTTCTCCCGGCACCAACGAGCGTTAGTGATTAGAAAAGGCATCACTAACATCCATTAAGTTATTAACCGAGGTAACGTTTTACGTTTCATTTTTGACAAAAAGTCATTCCAACGAAACTGAGCGATAAAGTTTGAAATTCAGGAAAACTAACAATTAATTTCATTTAATGACCGGAACAAAGAGCAATTGCTTCATTCAAACTCAAAATTTACGACCTCGCGAAAGCCCAGAACCTGCTAATACAACGGCAATAAAAACTACCTAAACAAAACCAACACAAAAATCTAGAACCTAAACGACAGCCAATCTTTCCCGATATCCCGGCAAAAGCCCTCGAAAAAAAAAATCGGCAAAAGCATAAAACCTTTTCAATATTCAGCTGCAAATCCCCACTCTCGCGAGAAAGTTCCGTTACACGAGAGTCCGCCGGGCGTCGACGTCGATGACACTCGAGAGCTTTTTCCCAACAAACAAATGGAGTAAAAATGTATATATCGGCGGATGATCGACAGGCCGGCTTTGGGGCTGCTGGCGCATCGCGAGTAAAGACAGCGATCGATACGGCACACAGGTTCCCCTCGCCGTGCAGGCGGGTGTATAACCCCTCTCTCGCTCTCTCTCTCGGATATAATCGACGGGGGAGAGAGAGAGAGAGAGCACCGCTAAAGCTTCACGGTGTCGACTTTCGACGTGCGCGGCCCTCTTTTCCCTTTCTCTATCGCGGAGATCATCGCGTCGCGAGCCCGGTTTTCCAGCCGAGCTTAGCGCTGATGCTGTCGGCAGGCAGGTCGAGATGTGTAAATTGTATATTTATAGGGGATGTTGCGGTTTTTTTTTGTTTTAGCTGTCCAGCATTGGAAATAAGGGATAAGTTGGGTTGGGAGACGCATTGGGGGTCTTGACGAGTTTTGCATTATTTTTGAGATTGACTAGAAATTTTCTTTCCGACAGACGGTAATTACTTTTTGATCTGTAAAATGCATACGGATTTTCTCACAAAATTGTAATGCACAAGTTGTGGGTTTTGTTCCGTGTAAAACTGGTCAAGCGTTGTCAAGGCAATAGAGTGACGGTTAGCTGCAGTGTTTATATATGAAAGTATAAAACTAGACCTTGAGTACTGTTAAAATATAAAAAAAAGTTTTTCATTAAAGAGGTGTGATTGATTACATATACAAACTGGATTTAACGGAATTCAAGGTCTGGCTCCGTATTTAAATTGCAATGAATAGATTATAAAAAATTACTCGGACTTACGACAGGACCGGATCGATAAAGCGAAAGTTTAATGACTCACCTGAAACACAAAAAAAAGATAATAAATTTAGCGCACAAATAAGAAAGCAACAATTTAAAAATAAAACCGGCAGCGCGCATAAAATGCCCTTCTAATAAAACTCGTTAAACCTACATCGATCAAACAAAACCGGGTGATTCAACTATATACATCTTTTCGCTACTTCCTGCACGTGTGTCTGTGTGTACTTTACACGTGCATATATGTATACGCAGCACGCAACATCAAAATAACGCTTACGAGTCGCACGTAAACGGGTCTTGGACTCGGCGCCTCTCCGTTCCTAAAATTAAATTTCAACGACTTACGATCGAGCGAGAAGCCTGGCAGTGCAATTTTAACGTAAATTGACAGTGCGAGAATGTTTATTATCTTTGCAAAAGTGGGTTGAAGGAATCCGGAGCAACTTTCCTTGAAAGTTAATCAATTTGTGCAACCCGATAACCGAAGTCAAGTACGTCGTAAGAAACTATTCTGGAACTGGGGGTAAAGCTGATAAAGGAATTTCGATGGGTACTCGTCGGGTAGCAATGAATATTCGATTTTTCTAAAAATCTACAAAATATTGATTATGTATGACACAATCATGCTTGTCAAACGGGCTCGAACGTCTCAATCACCCTTTCCCTCCTCTTTAATATTAATAGACTCTCTTCAACCAAACCTGTACCATTCACGTTCATTCATCCATTAGCCGGTCAATTTCCCAAATATCAATGCCGAGGCCCGTCGATCGATTCTAATTTCGCGGATGCAAATGCGAGAAATTTCAATTTACCTCCCCCGGTAAAATAGCCCGCTACACGCCGAAATTGTTCTCCGACCGAGGCAGAGGCCACGTGCTCTTAGACGTTCATTTGCGTACGTACACAAGTCGTTCGCGCAGCAGCTTTGCACACGCGGCGACGAAGCGAGAGAGAGAGAGAGAGTTGTGCACACAATGCACGCGACTCTGCGGTGAGACGCTGCATATATATGGATCTTTACGCGCCAGGCGAGTTTGCCGCCAAGCTCGGAGTTCCGATTTTTTGGGATCGGAAGATTAGATTTGGGTGGATTTGGAAAATTGGAGGTGATTTGGCGAGGAAATTAGGAAAGAAGATTCGGTAAATTACAAGAAAAGTTACTCAAATAATTTCAATAAATATCATAGTCAAAACAGTATTCGACAACTTTTTATAATTCTTTTAGTGTTTCCAAACGCTCGTTTTACAACTGAAACCAACAGTGTACTTTATTCCAATTTCGCATTAAATCCTCTTGAAAACGTCCGCGAAAAACGGTAAAAAAGCTTCGTTGGCAAGCGCACCACAGGATCCCCCACGTAGGTGGCGCAGCGGCATTAGTGGAAGGAGCCGCTCTACGGCTTCTGTTCGAAAACAATAACGCAGAAAGTCGGAACGTTGGCCGTGGCGGCGGCGGCGGCGTATCCTCTTTCGCCTCCCGTCCCGCAGCCGGCGCGTCGGTTAAACGGGCGCGCCACCCTGCTGCAGGCGCGCATCTCCCTCGTCGATTCTTCCAAAAGAGAGAGAGAGGGGCTTCGAGAGGTCCGCCAGGCCTGACTGCCCTGCCCCACGCGAGCACAGTCGATAATCTTTTTTTCCTATGCGCGGCACAGCGACCTCTGCCTCGCCCCCTGGGAAAAGCCTTTCTTTCTCGCGCCCTCTCTCCTTCTTTTTTTCAGTCTGTCAGGTCTGTCTTGTTTTCCCTCTTTTCGATTCCCCGGGCCTTTGTCCGTCCCCGTCGACTGCTGCATCGAGGCTTTTTCGTTTTCGGAGATCTTCGCCACGTGCTTTCGAGAGCCCGCGCTGAAGCTTCCGAGGCTTCTTTTTCTATCTTCCACATTGATTTTGCTAAATTTATTTGCTGAGAACTGGTTGAACTGGTAGCTTGTCATTAAAGGAGGACTTGGTGCTCTTTGTTTTGCGGCCGAATAGATGAAAGTGGTCGAGCAGAGTAAGGTGGCTGGTAAATTAATAGGCTGTTCGATCGAAAGCAAAGTGGTTATCCACAAATCCAGATTCGGTTTCAATGTATTTAGCGCAATCGGTGGTAGTCGTTTCAGGTTTTTCGAGCTGTTTATTTCAATAAATTAACCGATGCACTTTCACTCGATTCACTTACATGCTCGCGTAGAGACTTTATTGACTTTAAATTTAATCAATGTACGCACGAATGCATTACACATTTGCAATCAATAATCGTTTCTTACTGTACTGAATAAATTTAAAGCGCATTGAAATAAGCCCTTTTTTCCTTTAATCAACCATTCGAATTAGAACTATATATAAATAAATAAAAAAGAAAAATTGCAAACAAGTAAGTCCGAATCATTCCTCCAAAAAATCTGAACCCCGCCGCAGCGCGTATTAAAAAAAAAGCCTCTCCTCCGCACTGCGCACGCAGCGATCCCCAATCATTATCTCTCCTGGCGCGTACATCCACTATCTCGGGATCGGCGTCCCTCTGCGACGTCCTCCGCTTTTTGCGCAGGGCTCCCGCCGTCACGCACAACTCGGCTCTTCGCGCCGATTTTATCAGGCTGCAGATACCGATCTCTCTTTCTGTCCCGACACGCGTTTCATTTCCATTTTGCCGCTATCCGCCAAAGTACACACATTCGTTCCTGTATAGGCGCTTCGTCCTCGTCGTCATTCGCCTGTAGTTTTAACGAAGGCGATATGCACGAAACGCGTCGAGCGTCGAGCCGAGAGGCCGATAAGGGTTACCCAACGACAACAGGCGCCGCCGCCGGGAACTCCTTTCTTTTTCCGCGGTTCTTTGCCTTTGTCGGAGAGGCGAAATCCAAGCGTGAGTATCAACTAATGCTGTGCATTCGTTTATGACGCTGTGGGAGTCTGACTTGCCAACAGGAATATTTCTGCCTGTGGATAGAGTTGATGAATTTACATTTATCAGGTGGAAGGAGCTCGAAACTGTAGCGTAGGGAATTATAGCGATTAATAGAATTTCTAATGGTATAATAATTAAAAAATAATAGAAATAAAACGTACCATCGAGTTTCTAGGTTTTCCAAAAAATTTATTTCAATAAAGATTCACCTAAATAAAAGTAACCAAGCTATACAAAGTAAAAAAAAAAACAACAAAATCTTTACATCTCCAGCGGGTAAAAATTAGCCAGCCGTTGCTCTTCATCAATTTCGCAAGCTTCTTCAATTAATACCAGCAAGAATTAACAAGTAATAAATGTATCCGCGTCCAGCGAGGGAAATAATAGCATGAAAGCTCGTCCGAAAGCAAGTCAGCCGCCCGGAAACGCCTCTCGGCCAGCCGCGCTTCGTTCGTGACCCGAAGCTATTTCAGTAGGCGTCGATGCGACGCGCGCGAAAAACTCGATGCGCTATAATCAGGCGAAATCCTCGGCGAAATATAAAGGTGTCCGCGCCACCTTGGCCGCCTAGATTAAGAGTTCAGAGGTCGCCCGTAGGCGGTAGGCTCCTTTAGGGTCAGGGCTTTTATTTGCTTCGACGTTTGCGTCCACGCGCGCCTCCTCCCTCTTTTGTGTCGCTGAAAAGTTCATTTAGCCGGGGGGGCGGAGGCGCAAAGTCACTTTCGCTTAAATTAACTCGAAAAAATCTATTTCGGGTTTTAATGGGAAATCGCGCGGGAAAGTATTCGGTTGAATAGCTGACGGGTTGTACGAAGAAAGAAGAGTATTAATTTTCATTTCATTAAAAATGTAGAAACATTTTTTTAATTTAATTTCACTTCATTGTAAAAGGAAAGGATTTGAAATACTCTTTTGTTTGTTTTAAAAAATTCTTAATATATCGCATTTTAAATTCGGATTTAAAAAGTGGATTTATTACTAAAATTAATTTTGAAATTTAATAAAAGAAAATAATTGAAAATCGAAATTTAAAATTTTACAATTTTTATATGAAAATAGATAAGTCTGTTAAAAAAAATCTTATAAAAGTTTTGGAATAAAAATTCCATTTATATTGAGGTTTTATATTTCTACTTGCCTTTATTTTTATTTCAAGCTATAAAACTGGAGAATAATTCCCTCCTTTTTTAGCAATAATTTTCACTTAATAAAATAAATGAATTCCGCTCCGAAAGGCAATAAAATTATAATAAAACAGAATAAACCGACGGCAATAGCAGCCAATCAGTGATCATCTCTGATAAACACCCACATTAAAGCTTACGTTAATCAACCCAACTCCCATTTTCGATATTAAACCCACCTGATCGAGCAATTTAATTAATCTTCCCCTAAAACTATACAAAACCCTATAGAAAAAACAAGAAAAATCAGCACGCAGGAGCACTTCATTTTCACGGCTCGACGCTCCGACACAAAGCGACAGTTGCCGCCTCGTCCAACGGGAGCAGTAAAGAGCCGGAATACAAGAAAGAGAGGAGAGCGAGTCCAGCGAATTAATTAATTCGATTATAAGTTGGGGAGCAGCGAGAGATTTTAATGGAATTGAAGCTGCAGCAGCTTCGTTCCGCGTCGAGTTGCGCCAAGCTTTTAGGCCTAATTCTCGCGTCAATCGCAGAGGTTTTTAATCAAGGCACCGAGAAGCCAAGCATTTACGGGCCACTTGTTTCGTCGCACTTTGATCAACGTCAGAGGGAGAGTCTCCTCTTCTCCTCTCGTTTTATTCGCTTTCCGAAGGGTTGCGTTGGCGACGTGCGTCCGGTTAAATGGGTCATTTCTGCTCGCTGCTGCCGGGGAGATCGCGAGAGAATTTCACCCGCAAACTTGAATTTTAATAAACAGTCATTTTGCTTATTTCGCGTCCGGACTTTTTCTCGAATTTAAATGGCTTCTCGGCTTTTTGTGCGGATGCAGCTGCATAATCGAATCTTGGACGTGGAAATGTTCTTTGTTATAAATGGAAATGAAATCATGATTTTAATAAAGAAACAAGCGACGAGAATGATGAAAAACGTGATTCATTTCTGGTATCAAACTATATAGCGTAAACCTTTGATCTCTCCTTATCTTTATGGAGTAGTATTCGCGCATTATCGTTAGATAGATTTAACCATTTGGTTTAAGTAAAGAGTAAATCACTTCAGATAAGCGCTAAAATTCTATCGGGGCCAAGTGTACATGTAGATCCATAATTACAATTTATTATCCTCAAAAGTCGAGCTCCGTCGTCGTTAAAAATCAAAGCTCGGAACGCATTTCTCTTTTTAAGTGGGCAAAAATCGAAAGTAAAGTGCCCGAGCTTTTTTATTTTCGACCGACACGTGCTGGACTCGGATATAAAAAAGGAGTTTCACTGCAGTCCAGAGTCGATAGTAGTTACACTTGAATAACACGTTGTTATTCAATCATCTCGAATCATTATCGAACTAAAGATTTACTTACGCACAGTAAACTACATCTGCCCGACTGGCATTGCGCAAGAGCATCTAAGCTATTTCTGAAAATCAAGGACAGCCGAAGAATCGAAAATCCCCTTCTAACCCATCGGCACTCCTTCGTAAAGTCGTCCCGTACTTAGGCGCGTCTTCGATCAAACTTTCCAATTAATCTCCATACAAGTCTCCGCGATCGAGTCCTCGAACTTTCACCGCCTTAGCCGAAAGTAACGTATATCCCGCAAGCGTCAATCACTTATGACTGCGGAACGGAAGCCCGAGCCTGGAATGTTCCGATCGTCCGTGTCGACGTCGTCGTCTGGCCGGCCCGCCGGCAAATTAATATAATATTCGCGCGCTGACCGTCGTCTAATAAAGGAACGAACTCCCGGCGCGTGCTTCCGCATAAATTGACAAGCCGCTCGGTTTAGCTTCCGGTTCCTATAACGCAGAGGAGGAAGCGCAACGAGCGAGAAATTACGAGAGCGGAGATTCGACGGCGGGGGGAGGAGGAGAGGGTAAGAGGATGATGGCTCTCCGAGGTTAGCCGATCGATTTGCGACACTTAGGAGGTGAGAAAGCTTTACCGCGGGATTGCTAAGCTTTCGGATGCGGATTGGAGTCTTTGAATTTTTCCCAGAAGTTGATGCCGGCGGTTCGAAGTGTGAAATGAAGAGCTTTGAATTTTTTGGTCAACTTTGCTTATCCATCTTACTTAAATTTCAAACTATTTCTATAATTCAGGCTTATCAATTTTGAATCTATTAAAATTTAGGTTAAATATTTTGAAATACTATTCCTTAATAGTAATTAATAAAATATTACTAATAAAAAGTATTAGTAAATTCATTAGTGGAAAAAGAAATTTCTAATTCTCTTTGTATAATACATGAAAAAACAACATTTTTGACTGCTGTTATGATCTCACAATTTTCTTTGTGTTAAAAGTACGTAAAAGACAGGTAGACGTGCAAAACATCCAGCAGAAAAAAAATCTCGTGCTGCCTGTCTAATGTATCTGCATACATCTGGCTAATACTAGATTTTCTACGATACCACAGAGTTCAAACAGGAAATTAGATGGATTTTTACTCTTTAAATTAGAATGAGGCGAGACACCAGTAAAAGAGTGTGCAAACTTTTAACCATTAAAATAATTACGTCTCAACTCACCAAAATAAAAATATTCCCCGAAAAAGTTTATTATTTTTATTAAAATAAGCCGATAAACACATTGTGCGAGTTCAATCTGCGTTAAATCAAAGTAACATCGGCAGATTTTCCAATACCCAGATCGAATCATATAGAGTGATTCTCCGAACGAAAAAAAAAGAAAGGACTCGTAGACGATAAACCCGCGCGCCCATCCCACCTTCCACGTAAACCCAATATGAAAAAGTACATTTAAATCTCATAAGACATCCGAGGCGGTCCCCGTCTACCTGTTAGTGGAACATGCAGACATGTATATTTAAGCGATCGGGAACTGGGCGGAATCAGATGATGCTCCGAAGTGTTGCAAAAAGTTTCTCAATTTTTCAGGCGGCTTTTTGCATTGCGTCTAGACACGTTGATGTGAAAAATTGAGCAGCAGGGAAAAAAGTCAAAGTTTGTTTATTCTGCGATGATAATTGCTTCGATAATTGCTCATCTAGCCTGTACGTTATAAAACATTTTTAAAGGATTACCTTTTATTTTTCTCCTTGCAGAAAAAAAAAATTAGATTTATTGAGATATATACGTGTACCAACAAATTAGAAAGGCACGCGTCAACCTTGAAATACATCCTGGACGATTCTACTCCCAATTATCCTCCAAGCAACAAATTGCTTTGACGAAAAACCCCTTCAATCAAACCCGTAACCAAAAGCCGTCCCCCCAAACGCGGCAGGAAGTCCAAGAACTCGAAGCCGACCGAGGCCCATCACACTTACGAAACCAAATGAGTTTATCGCCGCCGAGAAAAGCCCGAACCCATCGCCCCAACAATCGTAATCCGCGCAATCCCTTAAAAATAATTTTCCGCTCTCTACCCAGCCGACTGGCCGTAGGAAACGACGATGCTCCGGGCGGAATCGCTCCGCAAGAAAACGAGCCGCGGAAGTGCGAAACGATATATATACCTTCCCCCGTTCCTCCGAGGAGCTGCGTCCGCAATTTTGCATCGCGCGCTCTGGACGAAGAAGCCTCGATTCTTCCAATCAGGAAATTGCCGTGAAATTGGTGCGAGCGAAGCTCCGCCTCGGGGCAGCCCCGCAGGAATATACACGCGTGCGAGAGACTTTTCGGCGAACGATTGGCTGGAAAGTTTATCCGGGCGCGAGATTTTCTGCGGGGATATATAATATTTTGCCGGCGATGGAATTAGGATGACGGGGGGGAAAGGTGAAATTGATGTTTGAATTTGGTTACGAGCGTTGGGTGATAAGAATATTTTGGCGTGATTGCGTTCCCGTAACGAGATTGTTACGCGTTCGACGTCAGCGTTGAGGGTTTAGTGATAGAGAGGTAATGGAAATTTAGATTAAATATGTTTGACTTTAACACTTTCGACTGTTGCGCGTAAGGAGAAATAAAAAGAAGCATTTAATTTAATGAAATTCCGCGAATAAAAACTTTAATAAGAATGCAAATTTTCCCCAATTTCGAGGTTGAAAATTTTCAATAACTTTCTTTAATTCGCGTATAAAAACAGATCTAAAAATTTCCCGAAAGCAACGACTCCCAATTTCAGGATAATCCTCTCCCTACCCAATCCAATCAGTTAAAATATCGCTTGCAGCGATAATTTTCGCTCTTCTCGAAATCATATTTCAACCCCCTCGAGCAAACGAGAGGAGTCAATCCTCCTTTCTTCACGCATCTAACCTCGTTACGTCCTCGAGGAAATTTCGACGGATGCTCGCGAAGCGAGCAAAAAGAGACCAGCGGGAGGAAGGAGAGAGAGAGAGAGAGAGAGAGAGGGAGAGAGAAAAAAAAGCGTTCGCAGACACGAACCCAATCGAGAATGCAGCTCCCCGCGGACGTTACATCATCGATCGCAGCGCGACGACTTCCTTCCCCCGCGTGGCTGTTTTTTTTTCTTTTTTCAACCTCTTTTTTTTAATCAGTGACAGACTCCCTTTGTCTCCGCGGCGCTTTTGTATTACGCACACTTTCTTTGTCGCGCGGCGGCGGGGCGGCTGCTGCTGCTGCCGCTGCTGCTTGTGCGCGGATGCGGCAACGATTGCGGAATGAAAATTCAAGCGTTTCTTCTCCGCGTCGCGAGGTCGCGTCGCTCATATTCGAGGGAAGAGAATCGCGCGTTGGGAAAGCGGCTCTCGCGTTACGCCGACTTGATTTTTCGGATATTTCGGGGAGAGGGCATAGCCCCTCCGGCTCTCGTTCATTGTCTCGCCTGTTCTGGAGGATGCTTTTGCTTGAAATAATGTGGCTTCGAGAGTATGTACGTAAGAGCTTATCGCTATTATACTTTCACTCTTGCCTTGGCTATTTGCATGGCGGGGAAGTCGGTTTATTTAAATTTCGATTGCTTCGAGTGAGCATGAAAACGAAAGAGTTTTTGCAGATGCATATCTGCGAGGGGCTTTTCTGTCTCTTACCGAAATTATGAGTCAATAGCCGAGGATTAATATACGAGCGATGTTAAGGAAATTTTTTTTAATTTAAATGCAAAAACGATTTCACGAGTTTTATAAATTAAAAAATGTTTCTCACCGTAACACTCGCCCAGACAACGAAATAATATAGTCACCTTTTCAACGCGAAAACTTCTTTTCTTCTGCATCTTTTCAAACTGGCTCGCTGCAGATAACAGTATATTATTAAGCCCGAATATTTAGCATTTTCTAGTGATTAAAACAATAGCTCGCGCTCCGAGACAAACAGCCGACTTTTGCAGCTCTTTTTTTATTTGCATAACCATATAGCCAGTCAAAATCCATTGTAGTCCGTAGCTGCATCCGTCGAAGAGAGAAGCAAAAAAAGAAAAATGAAATAACAGAGCTCGCCGAGGCGATCCTCCGCACAAAGACCCGAGCAGCGGAGGCTCCCCGTTCGCGAGGCGCGATTTAAACTCCCCCCCTCCTCGAAAGGACACGCGAACAAAGAAGGCGCTAATTAAAAAGAGAAGAAGAAAAGGGACCGCCCGCAATTACGGGAAAATGCGATCGAATGACCGAGAACCGTCTCGACGAGACCGATGTGCTGTCGGAGAGAGCTTTCGAAAGAGCCGCGAAGCGCGAACGGAACGGAAAAACTCGCGCGCGGGAGGCATTGTTTTGGCGTTGCGCAAACGAGGCTGGCCCCTGTCCATTGTTTTCGGGCAGAAGCTGCTGCTGCTGCTGCTGCTGCTCGCTCCGAGGCTCGCTCGCTTCTTCCGTTGCGTGGCTGGGAGGGCGATCTTTGAGGTGCGAGGTTTCGAGCCTCGTAAATGAGACGCGCTTTTAGCTGCTGCCACTGCTGCTGTTGTCTGGCTGCTTTCTGTTGCCTCTTTTTAGTGAGAGTTATTTGTTGAAGGGACTTTATTTTTTTTCGCAAGGCTTTATTGTTTTGCACTTGAAATTTAAATTTTTTACTTAAACAATAATTTTTAAAGATGATTTTCTGAAAAATATCATAATAGAGTACACTATAGTGTACGATTATATACTATAGTGTACGATTATACACTATAGTATACTATCGTATACGATTCAAGTAAGCACCACTATAAGAGAAAGAAAGTATAAAAGTCCGCGATTTCAAGTGCCAAACATCGAGTGCCGACCAAAGCTTCCACTTGAGCATTTTTCACGCATTACCAAGCTAAAGATGTGCACTTCCATTCTCGCAGGTGCCATTTACTACGTCTCGAAGCGGACGTGCCTGCACATTAAATAATCCTATCCTACGTAAACGCACTCCGCTCAAGAAAGTAAAGCAAGCCGCGTCGATATATCCTTGGAAAAAATTTCTTTCAAAAGCCACGGCGTGTCGCTAGTCCAGTTTCCTCCATTAAAAGTCCACATATAAAAACTCGACTTTACTTCCGCGCGCAAACACCCCGCGCTAATAAATTCTCCCCTCGCGCGAATTCGAGAAATCGCAAGACGCGCCTATTCCCGCGGTGCTTTTCGCGGCAATTACCATCCCTCCGCCTGCTGCGCGAAAACCGGACGGGGGAGAAGCGGCGTAATAAAAAATTCGCGCCGAAGACTCGCTCTCGGCAATTAGCCGCGAAGTGGCTTTCTGTAACGTGGAAATTGGAGTAAACAGCCGGCAGACGATGCTTATCTATTTAACGGGCTTTGTCGCGCGGCACAATGAGAGAGAGAGAGAGAGAGAGAGAGAGAGAGAGAGAGAAGCGCGGAGGAGTAGGAAAGGAGGAGATTTTCGCCCGCGACGATTGACAATGAGGAACAATCGCGAGCTTCCGGCGATCGGATCACGAGATTGCTCGGGCGTTCCTCTCCTTTCTTCAGCGGTTTTCGCGCGAAATCGCTTTTGTTTTCGCTTTACCGCTGCGTTGTGTTATTCGATCGATTGATATATGTCATGTTTTAGAGATTCGGAGTGGAAGGTGCAGTTTTTTTTTTTTTTTTTTTTATTGATTTAAAGCATAAAGCATTGGGTTGTTGTCCAATTAGTTTTGTCGGTGAGAATAATGGGAAAGTCGATATTTTTTGATTGATCGATGAATTGATTTTATTTAATTAACTAAAGGTAGGTATACCTGATGTATTTTTCAAATTTTTTTTATATGCAACTGATGTATTCATTCTTTTATTTCGAAACATATTTCGGTACAATTGTCATTACTATAATAAAGTTGTTCTTCAAACTTTTCAATGTTTCATACTTTGTTTTATTTGATAACATTTTCCACATTGAGAACCCTTAAACAAATAGACTTCACAGTGACCTACAAAGCCCAAAATTTATTACGCAATAACAAAGCAGCTTTGGGCCTTCTCGCAATTAAAGCCTGAATTATCACCAGCTGACTAATCGATCAATTAATCAACTCAACTCTCGAAACAAAAAAATCCGCTCCACAAATAGCTCAAAAAAACCTCGTTCCCGAAACGTGACGCCACTCCTCCCCTCCCCCCCTCCGGCGTCCAGCAAAAGCAAAAAAAAAAGCAAGAGGGCAGATCCGCGTAAAATTCACGCTCGGCTCGGCGTAAATTTTTTTCTTCTCAGCGCCACGTGCCTTAAAAGCATTGCCAGACACTCGTATATACAGAGGAACGCGTGTCTTCAATGAGAGAAGCTTCGCGCAAAAAAATACGAGAGGAGGATTCCTCTATCTCTCCGCGCGTCATTCTTCAAGCAGACGCGCGCGACTATTGCGCCAACTCCGAGGAGGGGGAGGGAGAGAAGTGGCGTCGCGACGTTTCAAGTAACGCGTATACTATCGCGCGTAGTTTTTTCACCTCTCCTTACACTCTCCGCGAGTCCTCTCCGGCTCATTCACGAGCCGCGAGTAGACGCTCGGGTCGGCGCTCGGAGGGTATATAAGGAGAGCCGCGACGAGCTGTGTCTTTTTTCGACAAAGGCCTGTGGGGCTTTTTTCCGAAATATATTTTAACGCTTTTTTCGCGGGGGATCGGTGTTTTTTTTCTGTCGATTCATCGCTTCTAAGTAGCGCCGTTTAATTGTAATTGCAGCGACGGGGAAATAGAGGGGCTTTTTAGTACCTCGTTAAAGTCAATTTCGTAAATTACAATTTTAAAATAGTAATTTTCGCCAGTTTTTAAGTTGCTTCTATTCGGGAAAAAGTGCGCTGTAATTAATTGTCAAAGTGATTTTTAAAATAAATACCAGAGCACAATAATAAGTTTCGATTTAATTTAGAAACGTACAGCGGAAATGATGAATTTCCAACGAGTAAATATTAAAAGAGGATCATCGGCCTGTGAGTAAAGTAATGAAATTTCGATATAAACCGATGTGTACGACTCACAAAAGATAACTCAATCGATAACCCTTTATTTGCCGACTCCTTTATTTATTTTCAATCCTCCATTCTTCCGTCGCGAACCTTTCAAATCAGAACCTACCGAAACAATTTCCATAAATAACCAGCTCTCTTAATTACATCATCGCCGGCGTCTCATGGCGCCCAATTCAATCTAATAGAACCCCATCATTCATCATATCTCGGCGCATCCTCGTAAAAAAAAAAATCACGCGAGACTCCAATTTGTCCCGGCGGGTCATACCGACGTCGTTTAAAAAAAAAAAAAAAAAAAAAA
>UCOL01003484.1:0-18779 GCA_900474335.1 Ormyrus nitidulus | reverse complement strand
GTAGAAGCCTCAGCGGGTGGATAACAGTCCCAGCGACTGACACCGAGGGACTTGCCGCAGCAGAGCTACCAGAGCTCTTCCTTCACATCGAGCGCCCCTTCGACGAACAGAGCGCTCTCATCTGTTCAAGCATCGAACGCTCCCTCACCGAGCGCAACTACGAGGCGCTCCCACCGCCTTGAGCGCATCATCGAATAAAGCATCCGTCCCTGGAGCAACATAAAGCGCCTGCTCTTAGAGCGCTCTCCATCCGACTTATAAGGCTAGACAGTGACGCACAGAAGCATTCGCCCCCTTCTTGACAAACACCACACGATGTTAACCGTCACCTTGACGTATCAAATCCTTGACGTGTCCGTAATCGAACCGGCGACAACGTTTCGGCGCTATAAAATATCTAATGGTAGACTCAGCCGTGTGCACGTCAAGAATACGCTCCTTAGTAAACGAACGAATGCCGGTGGATGCGGGTCTTCTATGGCTTTTTCCAATGTTACCAATTGAGCACCGATGGCGTTGTCGACGTAATTCGTCCAATCTTTGCATTCAACAAAGCAGCCTCCCTGCGCCAATACGGACCATATTTTGGGACCTTCTTCTCCATGGTTCAATAAATTTTTTATACCGGCTAGGACGTTGCCGAATACACGGCTTCGAGACGTAATACATTGCGGTCTTTCAAGGAATCGTAATACTGCCTGAAAGCCGCAACGTTCCTTAAACTCGCCTTAAAATCGCTGCTGATAATATTGAGATAATTCCATCATGATTTTCTCCTAAAAAACGAAAAACGAGGAATTAGTTCTGCTCGACAATTTCGGTTATTGGTACCTTATAGAATTGCAACTTACTCGTAATTACCAGCGCCCAAAAGAATGGCTTGGACCAAAAGACCACACCTTTTGGTTGCTATGACGTGATCAACGTGGTTGTACGATTGAAAATATGTGATGGACGGCCTATCATAACGACCCCAGTTACATTTGACTCTGTAAGCAAATAAATATTTCGTGTAAATATACATAGGAAGATAAGAATCATAAATTTATACAGTGACTCGCAAGAACTCGAAACCACCTGCTGCTTAGTTCCCGTTACTTACGTTGCATGGCCAAAATCTTTCATAAATAAGGTATGAAACTTAGCTACTATACATGGTTCCATCCACTCGTAATTTCGTAAACAATCTTTTAAATAACTGGTTAACAGGAATGTGGCCGTGTTCTTGGGTGACTTTATATTCACAGCGTGATGCACTTGCATCAAGGCCACGCTAGAAGAGCGCACGTCTATCGTCATTAGCCTGAACATTTCATTGATGGTGTTCACCGAAGTATGCAAGCTAAAAGTATCACGAAATCAATAACGCAATACTTTAATTTTTTTATTTTTCTGTACTTACAATAAAAAAACAAATGATGAATTTTGTTTTTAATAGTAAAATCATTGTTTTGTAGGATCAGATCCATCTTTCTTATTAATTCAGGCCAATCCTCGATTGTTGTTGTACAATCTTCGTAAAAGTCAAGACAGCGGATGGGGACCTAAAAATCCAGCTAAAGAGAGGTGTTAAGCAGGGCGACCCTCTCTCGCCACTGTTATAACTTATGTATGGAGCCATTGATCGAAGAAGTGCAAAGCCAGACCGAAGGCATCGAAATTGAGCCTAGAACCAAAGTCGCTGCGATGGCTTTCGCAGACGAGGTAGTATTATTGGCAAGAGATAGGGTAACCGCACATGATCAGTTCATGCGCGCACACAAGTATCTAGGCAAACTAGGTATGCGGTTATCTCTTGAGAAATGTGCTGTTATGCAGTACATTGCTCACGTCAAAACTACACACAAGACCAGAACATCTGGGTCAAAACCACCAAGATCTCGTCAGTGAAGGCGGACGAGTCCTTCAAGTATTTGGGAGCCAAAATCAAACCTTGGCAGGGACTCATCAGCGATTTTGAGCTGCACACACTGGAAGAAGTTATAAACAGGGTGCGAAGACTGGCTTTAAAGCCCCTGTAGAAGATCGAGCTGTTGCGGATCTACTTGTTACCCAAGTTCATCTACGGACTAGTAGTCAAGCCTCCGTCGGTGGTGACGTTGAGAGAGATAGATAGGGTAATCCGCAAAAACGCAAAGGAGATACTACACATACATGAGTGCACATTTAGTGAGTTTTTGTATATTCCAAAGCGATCGGGAGGATTGGGACTCTCCGAAATAGAGCAGCTTGTGCTTATAGCAGCCCTGAGGAACGGGTTAAAGGCTATGGAGGGCACAGATGCGGTCACGCAAGCCGCGATACGGACCGAGCAAAAGCAAAAGGAGCTGCAGAGGTACGTTCACCTTCTAAGGGTCAATTGGCCTATTAGCTCGGAAGAAGTGAGTAGGTACAAAAACAAGAGGAAGAACGGGTACCTAAAGAAATGAGCCCAGTACAAGTACCAAGGACAAGGAGTGAAGGAGTTTGACGACGACCCGGTTGCTAATGAATGGCTAAAAAGACCTAGCCTGATGAAGCCCTCTTTAATAGCGAAGGCTATATAGCTGAGGACAGACACATCTGCGACCCGGATGACCGTACGCCGAGATCCACTTAAGAAGAGGACCATCCCAGCGAAGTGTAGGAAGTGCGGACAAGGCTACGAAAATCTACCTCATATACTGGGTAAGTGTATCAACACGAAGACAGCGCGGATAAAACGGCACGATGAAATCAAAGATTTCATAAAGGAAAGGGCTGCGAGGAAGCATGGCGTAATCGATGAGTCAAGACTCTACAGGCAAGACTGATTGTATAAACCAGACCTCGTCATTGATATGAATGAGGCTGGAACTCTAATAGTCGATGTCACAGTCCGCTATGAAAAGAACAATCGGCTTGCTGAAGCGAAGAAGGAAAAAAATTGAGAAATATAATGTTCTCAAAATGGTCGTCGGGAGGACTTTGAATAAAACGAAAGTCGAGGTTGCTTCAATTGTAGTGGGAACAAGAGGAGCACTCCCGAGAGACACAAGGACCCAGCCCGCTAAGCTAGGTATAACGAACAAGCAAAACTAGCTCACGATTTCAATGATCGCGTTGCCTAATGTAATTGTGATAGTCAATAAGTTCAATGACTATGACGCCGATATAACGCAGACATGAACTTTAACCTTTAAAGGGCCGGGTTTTGAGGTTTCGAAACCTCCTTTGAAAGTGCCCAAATTCATGTCTTGTATCACCTATCAACTATGTACAATGTTCCTATCATGGACCGAGCCGATATATCGGCTTTCCGGCCCTTTAAAGGTTAAGATACGTGCAATATCAAAGTGCAATATATATGTTAGTGTAATGTCTGTTAAGTGTAAAAGCAAAACAAATACTTCATCTCCTGTCTGCATGAAATAATAGGAGGATGAAGAGCCCACACTAGGTAAGAGGAACAAGAGTGGAGTCGGGCCTGCAACGAGGGAGTGAAAGTGAATCCCACTCAGATCTTGTATTCAAAATGACTCCTAGGTGGTGCAAATCGCAGGGCGTGCCTACGTTAGGCACTGCCGCTGCGGTGAGCCAGATTTAGCATAACGAATTTAGCCGCCTCCACGCGGCTTTCCCCGGTAACGTCAACGACGGTCAAGAACCGCTTCTTCAGGGTTAGGCTCCTGAAGACTCATTTCCTAATTTTTCCAAAGCAGAACTGAAGCAGGCTACTTTGGCAGTGGTAACGTATAAGTATTTCTTGTGTGCTGTCTTGCCCTTATTGGCTTTTAACTAAAGAGTGTTAGCCTTTTCTAACACTCAATGACTTTTAGTTTCTTTTATTCATTTGACATCAACTTACTTTATTTCAACTGACGCTATCTTCTTTTTAATTGTTATTTCTTTTTATTGTTTTCTTTTTTTTTTAAGTTTTGCCAACTCGGGGCACTGGCCCGAGCAAGTGTGACTGAAAAGTCAAGGATATAGTGTGAAAAGTAGCGGCAGATGCTGTAACCCAGGCATGTCCAGCCATGCCGAGGGATCATCAGATCAGCAGCTGGATGATCAAGGGATACCAAGAATCCCCCCAAGCGATTAATTTCGTCTACCTTGGCCGTAAACGCCGGACCATGATCGTAACTGTTCGCAATATCGCTGATTATAATCCCGCATAATCCTGTTTATATTGGGCAGGCCCTCAGCCAGCGACCCGCGTTCGCCCCTTACTCGCCTTTCGGGAGGCATCACGGATGAACTGGACCAACACTTAATGCTGTACACTGGAGAAAAAGAAGCGACCCAACTTGTCAACGAAGCCTCGAAGCGCAAGATGGAGAAAGTGTGTTGAGTGTCGTGTGCTACTCGGGAGTGGTCGTGAGTGCGGAAGGAATCGGTATGCAGTGGTGTATAATAATTTGAGAATGGTGTGAGAGCTCGATGAGCTAAGATACGGTGTCTAAAGCTTTGAGTATGCGGATGTATATAGTGTGGTAGTGAAGACATAGTATATTGTAATAACTCACCCTTAAAGTATGAGGATGCACAGCGTTGAAACGCTGCGACGATATAATAAGCAATCAAATGTAAATCTGCGCTATCGGTGAACGTACCGCATAAGACTAGCACCTGCGATGTGCATGAGTCTAAAACCGGGCGTCAAGTGAAGCCACGTAAACACGTGCGATAGAAAGTTACTATTGTCAACAAACTGCAGAGGGCGAGAGGGCATCCAAAGTTAAGCCGGTGACCGGCCGACCTCTTTAGAAAGAGTTGTTTGTTTTTTTCTTTTTCTGCCAGTATTTACAATTTTTTTTCCCTGCTATTAGCTGCGCGTCCTTTATGCCCTCGTAACCTTCTGCAGTATGTCGCCAGGAAAAATGATGTGCTACAGAAATAAATGTCGGTCAAAGTCAACACTGTGTCCATGATATGTAAAGTACGCGTGACTACGAGGAATGAGCTCTGGTAGGGGCGTATACGGAATGTAAACTGTAAATACTTAATTGAGCTGTTGATGTAAAACTCCGAGCAAAAGACCACCTTTGTTCACATTGAATGTATATATAATCTGTCAGCTGTACCCATGCGGAAGTGTCAAGGGCAATAAATACTTTAACTAGCCAAATGTCTCGTCATCTAATTAGTGACGCGCATTAATGGATTAACGAGATTCCCACTGTCCCTATCTACCACCCCCCCCCCAGGGCGTGGATGTCCTGAACCGCGTGGTGGACGCGGGGCGGTACACCACCTGGGTGGTCCTTTGACGGCCTGGGCTCCACGACGGCATTGGCGATCTCGGGGTGCCTGAGCAAGGGGATGGTGAGCGCCACCGTCTCCGTAATACCAGTTTGGCTTAGCTTAACCGCCTGGCCGCGAGGAGCTGTACCTCTATAAAAACGAGGAGTTGGGAGTCTCCTTAAAAATTCCCCCGAATCTCAAGTTATGGTGCGCGGCGATGAGATGAATGGTTCGGCGGATTCCGAGTCCCTAGCGACCCAGAAAGTTTCTTGCAAATGTTCGATTCATAGTAGTCCCCTTTGTGCTCGGTGGGGGGCCCTCGGGGGTGGTTTGGTTCGCTGGGCGTCTGGCTTTGCTGGATGCTGGGTGTTGCCTCATCGCTCTTTTCGGGTTCCTTGTTGGGCCCCTTGTTCGCAAGAGGGGTACGTAAGAAAATGATGAATCCCCCAAAAATCCAAAACAAAACTGATAAAAACAACTATGCTAAAAACAATTATGGGAAGGAAACGAGTGCTGAGACTTCCTCTCGGTCCTCTCACGGTTGCGCTCCCGTTAGCCGGGCAGAAGCAAGTCTGCTACGGGAGCGGGATTTCAGACTAAATTAACTAAGAGAGAACGGAGGAAGCGAGGGAAGCAAAAGAACGGATGGAACGGAAAAGAGAAGCAGGAAAGCTGAGAATGAATGTAGATGATAGTATGAGCGAGTGTGGTGAGCACGTGAATGAAAGTGAAAGCGTGGCTGTGACTGGGGATGCGAAGACGAGTATGAGTGAGAGAGTTGGTTCGGACAGAGTGAAGGGTGGGATGAAAGAATTGTACGTGGTGTGTGAAAGAATTGATGGAAACCTAAGGAAAATTAAGAAGGAGATACCGGATGATAGAATAGAGGAGTACATGAATGAAAGGAAGAAGGCGGGTAATACTGTGCCTGCCCTCGGCTTCGAAAAAATTTAATTTTGCCCCGCCAAATCTTATCTTTTTCCCGCTAATTTTACTTTTTTCCGCTAATTTTCCTTTTTTCCCGCAAAACTAGTTTTCCGGAAAAATATGCCATTTTCGCCCCGCTTATCAGGGGCAAAAAGTGGGCTTTTCGGTCGGGTGTGGAATAAAACCTATTTATAATGAGCGGATTGAATTCAGAGGAAAATAATTTCCTTTTAAGAGGACCCTTTTTCTAAGTGTAGAAAAAAGCTGCAAGCTACTGTAACTCGAGATCTGCATCAGCAGATCGCAGAAAAAGTATCCGGTCTGTCAGTCCGCGTGTCCACCTACGCCGGCGAAGCGTGGAAAAAAACATGCGTCGACATTATTGCAGGGAAGTCGGCCTATCGTTCTCCGTATACGCATATATATATATATATATATATATATATATAAACGGGCAGTCACGTGTCGGAGTACATAAATATGTCAGTTGTAGGATCCCGCGATAGATCAACCGTATCGGCAGTCTGCAGAGTCCCGCGCACTCGCCCCTCCTCCCTGCTTCCGGTTTTACCTCGCCACCCACTATTGCTATCTCGAGCGCAGTCGATTTTATAGTTGCTTCCGCGCTGCAGCCGGCGTTCCCACGACTTTTTTTTTCAAGCCCTTCTGCGGTACTTGTAAGTTTATTGGAGCTTATTGAATTTTACGAGGGAGACGAAGTGACGGATCAACGCATTTCGAGGGGTTGAACAAAAAATCTAAAAAAGTCTAAATATATTGCGCGATAGAAATCGAGGATCTTGTTACGGGTGCTTTTTAATAGTTTATCAGTTTTTGCGGGACTCGAAAGAAATGAAATCTAAGTCGAATACGACTAAGTGAGGAGTAACAATGATTTTCGTACAAATTTTTAAATCTTTTATGAATTTCTTATTTCTTAAAGTGTCATGCTTAAATTCAGAAAAGTTGGGGTTAACTGCAGAATTTTTCTTATAACTGTAAAGTTATCTTATTAAAATGTTATCGATTTGCTTTTATTCTAAAAATACTACTGTAATAATAATAGCATTTATTAGAAGCTGGCCATAAATTCAAATTCTGGAAAACGAAGAAAAGATTATTTTTCTACATTAAACTTCGGATTCCAGCGGAATTCCAGCATTCCCAAACAACTTTCACGCCAATAAAAATCTCTATAAAGCATTTTTTACCACGCCGACTGCGGTTGCTTCCGCTTACAAAAAAATCCCCAAGATCTACCGGTATAATAACCTCTCATCCGTCAAATAAAAAAAATCCCATTCGAGCGAAAAAATATGTCCCCCACTCCCGCGCCCTTTGCGTCAGCGCGAGTTACGTCGCGTCTATCGCGAGGCCGCTGTGATTTACGTCTTCTATTTTCCGAGCGAGAGAGAGAGAGAGAGAGAGAGAGAGAGAGAGAGAGAGAGAGAAAGTCAACTGCACGCCGAAGCCTCTTTTTCGTCCTCTGGAGAGGGAGACGAGCGGCATGTTATTTATGCGTAAAATTTACGCGGAAATTAGGAGCTTCCTATTCCGAGCGTGACGTCGTTCGGATGGTACCCTGGGAAAGGGTTAATGGGCTTGGCGAGGATGAACTGGTTGCCGCGAGATTCATGCCCTGCGAAATCGTTAATTTTCGTCCTGGAGCCCCGTGTTAATTGAGCGCCGCTCCCTTTTTCTTGAATTACGGCCCCATTTTTAAAAGCCAGCGTGCTTCGGTAACTTCGGAGATAAAGATCGGCAATGATTTTCTACTTCTCGTTCCGATTCTTAGGAAAATCAATAAAAGCGCACGACGACAGCCAAATGCAATAATGAAGCGAAGCAACGGCTTTGGGGTGAACGATATAAAACTAAGAGTGCTTCGCGGATTACTCAAGCCAACGTGCGCTTTGTCTCCTCAATCCCACTTTTAACTTGGGAGGTTTAGTCCCTCTCACTTTTCGTGCGAGAGCAGTTCACCGTATATACACGGGAAGGTAGCCGCGGCGGAGAGTGAACGACTTTTATATAGGCTAACTTGTGTATGCGCCTGTTTTGCGCCGGGCTTTTTCCAGCTCGCTTTCCCTCCGCGTCCTTTCTTTATGCCGGCTATTTGACGTGTAGCCCGCCGTAATGCTCACTTTCTCTTTATTGTTACGACTGCTTTTTTCAATTAAGCAGTTAAGGTTCCGCCAGGTCTTTACCGTGCTTTTTATTGCCACCCGCCACCGTTAATTGCGGCATGCAAAGAGGAAGATAAAATTCTTGAAGAGTTTTGCAACGCGAGGAAAATAACTATAAGCGTGCCTGCTCTGCATTTCGTGCTCGAAAAGTTTTATTTCACTTTCTGGCTATTGATTTTGACGCTTTGTAGCTGTCGCAGTCCATTACACTGGCCGAGAATAATTCGTTTTGCATCCTCAAATATTATTCAGTTCAGAGAGAGACATAATGGTCGTTACAGGTTTAACAACGAGAGAACTTTAAATTCACTGCAGGGTGACTTTAAAATAACTATGCAGTTCGCTCACTTTCTGCACATCGTCTGCTTTGCGAAGTTTCAATGAGCCGTAAGTAGAAAAAGTCTCGCTACCGTCAGCCGTTAGAGAAAGAGTTGCTGAACATTACTTACCATACTTGAAGAAAGTTGCCTCGTCGTGAAAAATTCCCTCGGATTTACATTGTCGTAACATAATATTTTGCTAATCCTACATTTTTCACGACACCTATATCGCGTAAAAGTGCTAAATTTTTTTTTTTCTAAAATGAATCGTAAGAGTTGTATTATGTTTCTCGCTAAGGTCACTTCTTTCGTGAAAGTATTTTTTAATTAAATAAAATAGTAGCATTAAATTATAGCAAGTAAAAATTAACTAATTAAAAACTTTTCCAAATTCCAGTAGATCTTATATATAAATCCAGTAGGGCAAAATTACGGTTTAACGGAACTAATTTATTTCCAATTAACTTTCAGAAAGGAACTTTCAGAATATTATCTCTGAAGATGCAAATTTTGATGAATAAAGAACCTTTAAATGTACACGCGGCTTCCAAATAACCAACGGACTGCACACAAAACAAAAAAAAACAAAAAATAAATAAAATAAAATAAAAGAAAAACAGACCCTCACAGGAACAAACGGAGCAAAGAAAATGCGGAAAATCCGATTGCGCGTCGGTCCGTAAAGGGAAATCCATCGGCATCGGCGACGTCTCGCGCTCGCGCTAATGCAAGTATCAGGTACCTTGGGACCTTGCTCTAATCCTCTGTGAAAAGTAGCAGGTACTCGGGCCGGCACTGCTCTATTATCCCCTCCGCTGGAGGCCGGAAGTTGTATAGCGAGCGGATAAACCGAAACGGCGTGTGCGGTCGAATGGAAATTCAGCCGGTGTGTGACGGGAGCTGCTCCCTCCCTCTCTCTCTCTCGATCCGTCGGGCTTCTCGATCAGTCTTTCCCAGGCTGCACTTATGTCCGTGTGAGGGTTTCCGGGTGTGCGTGCACTTTATTACTTCGGATTGGCTAACGTTTGAAATTCAATTATTCGAGAGGGCGCCGGAAAAGTGCGCGCGACTCGTTGCTGTTTTTCATGATTTTCTCGGCGTATGCCGGCATTATTGAAGGAAAAGGAAAAGGGAATTAAGTTTGTTGAATTTCGATATAGAAAATCGATCGGGAAGTAATTGAATTGTTTGCCGGGATAGAGTTATTTTTTTGCTTTATGATTTTTCGCTCGACTCCGTTTGCCTGGGGAAAATGTCGCCCTCCGTTGAAAATTACCGTTAATAAATTATGCAATCAGTAAGTCGTTCAGTCTCTTTTTTTATTGTTCCCTTGGCGTATTTCTTTGATTCAGCTGTGTTTGTTTTAAACGTTTCTAAAAAATAAAAGAACAATATTATTATAAAATCTTGATAAATACGAAGAGTGTCATTAAATTGTCAAATAAAAAACCACACTTTAATTAACAAATGTGTTGAAGCCTACCTATAATTAATTTTGTTGAATTTAAAAAACAGCCATTTTCAAATAAAGCCTTTAAATGGAAGAATAGTTAAACCATAAATATTTAAACCAGTATTTGAATGAGTAAATACTGTTTACATTGGATTTAAATTCAAGTGAGGAACTCTTATAATATAGTTTACACGCATTCTTAAATAGATAGACTAGATTAAAAAAATTTAGTTCGATCTGAGCTAAATATTTAAAAAGATGTATAAAAAATGTAAGATAACAAATTAGCAATTTTCTGCAATAATACGGAAAAACGCTCAAGTCGATAATTATCTATGAAAAAGGTTAATGGAAACTAAATCGTCTATAAATTTCACATCAAATCGTTTTTCAGTATTTGGCCAGTCAACGAGCTTAAAACGAATCAACTGAACTGACTCCAAAACATTGTTTTCTGCCAAAAGAGATTATGTCCGGTTTTTATTGATAGTTAATGATACGAATTTTTGCAGCGCAATCAAAATTGATCTTGATTTAATGATTCGAATTATTAACTCTAAAATAATGATGCTTATTGTATCTATAACTTTTACTTCCTCGATAAAATTTATACAAAAAACACACTTCATCCGATCGCAAGAAAATTATTTTTCAGCACTCCATCACTAATACATTTTCCACTTTCCTTTGTTAAAACAAAAACTCTTAATCGTTTAACGCTCAAGAAAGCAGCCGATTTTCAAACATCACTCAACGCACAAAAAGAAAGCCCCGCAGTACCAACAGGAATTCAAATCTTATCAAATCGAGAAGAACCACTCGAAATCCAAACAATACCGCGAACTACAATAGCCCGACGCCGGGCGTGAAATCCTTGGTCCCCCCTCTGCCTCCGTTCCAATCCAATCAGTCGTTCAGTTCAGGCGCCCCAACAAATATGACGCGCGACACTTATACGTACCTATATACATTGACGTCCGGCTTAATCGAAACAAATTGCGGCGGTGGCGCGACGTTGCCTCGAAAATTCATTATAAGCTAATCAATCAATTCCGCATGCAATTTGGCCCGCGATAGGCTTGACTTCTCTTTTACGTCTCGGGCATTTACCGCCCGTCGCGCGATAACGAGGCCCCCGTTGTATAGAGACGTGCGAGCGGGAGGGAGATAACGGCACGACGGTCGAGCGATCATTTGGCAGCGACGCGCCGCTCGAGTAATTAGCCACCTGCTACGGTTTTATGCGCCTCGTCGAGCCTCGTTTCCCTCCCCGTCTTTTCTCCCGGGGCTTTTGTTTTTCTCAGCTTTTTCGACAAGAATTGGGGAGCTGAAACTATCGATTGATTACACGCGGGGCACGCGAGAAATAAAAAAAGTTGTCCCGCCCATATGCTACTGTACCCGAGCACAGTTTCATCTGCTAAATACGAATATGACCTTATTTTTGGTCCTCGGAAGATAATAATGATATTGGTAAAACTCAAAAGGTAATTTAAAGCTCACGGCAGGTACAGTATGTCCTGGACCAAATCACTAACGGGTTCTTTATATCCTTTACGTGTAGCCTGTGGGTCAAACCTCTTTTTATTTTTTGCGTGCTTGTGTTATAAACTTCGCGTGATTAGAGGCGTTTGTGTCGCGTGGCCGGTTTCCGACGCGCACATCAGTTCGTGACTGTAAAAAATACTTGTATTGTGAGTTTCTAGAAAAGAGAGTCGTAAGCTATTTGCTACATTTTTTCGGACAATTTGTGTTTCGGTCAGGAGTATTTCAATGGTCGCGCTCAGAAATCTCATCTGCTCTTGCTGCTGGACGGTTTTTCGTGCATTTTCACTGATAGAGATTGCTCGCGAGATTTTCTGCTGATTAGTTTAGTGTTTTATTAAAAATCGAAGTTTGCTTGTCATAAAGTATATTGCTTATTTTCTCTTCGCTCTTACCTATATATTTTATATTTTAAAACAATTTTCTTTTTTAAATTTTAGTTTCTAAAATATACTTGGACTAATCCAGCACTAGACTTTAATGGTCATGCTTGAAGAATTCTTGGTTTAATTAAATTTAATATTTTCACTTTATGACCCAAAAATGATACTTTCAGACATATTAGTGATAAAAATTAATTATTTTTAGCTTTAACGCTAGATTTTTTAATTAGTTTTTCAAAAAGGTCATAACAAAGAGTAAATAATAAAATATATAAAACAAAGTCGGTTTGCAGGTATGAAACTAAACGACTACTGTTACACTTCAAAGTACGTATATATAACTAACCTACACACTGACAAAAATAACCTTCTCTTTAAACAGGCAACACGCCGGGCTAAATTTACCAGGTACATATGTGTACCCACAATTTCTATCTAGCCTACGTATACGTGCCACGATAACGGGCCTCGAACCGCTAATCCGTAAAATAAAGTACTCGTCTGCACGCCAAAAAGAATAGGTGATAAAGAAAAGAGAGAAAGCGAGAGGAAGAAGGCGGCCGCGACGTTGGCGAAGGGATGTAGAGATTAAAGCGCTCGATATTTCCTCATCACGGTGTCCTTGTCCCTTCCCTCTCACTCCAGCGTCCAGTATAAAAGCCAGGAGAGCTCGGCTGGAATTACTCGAAAGTGTTAGAGGCACTTTTCCGCTCTCCCGAAACTTTCGCCGGAAACAAAGAGAAATGTTTGGCCAAAGAGAGGGAGAGAGGGAGCGGAGAGAGGGTAGTTGCGCAGATCAGCAGCGTCTAACTTTTGTTCCTCGGTGTACAGCTGGAATTTTTCTTTGTTTTTTGCTGCCACTCTCCCTTCCTCGTTTCGTGACGGGTAGTTTCCTAGAAAATCGCTCACAGGAGCAGAGACGACACGTCGTAAATACCGACGCGGGATTTTGATGCGCTGATCCGCACGGAAATCCTCCTGCAGGTCCTCGAACGCCAGCACGCTGGGAAAATTCCCTCGATGATTTGTTTTTTTTTACGCTGGCCTCGAGATTTTTTGGATTTCGACGGTTTACCGTCGCTGTTATCGGCAGTCAGAGCTTTCTTTTGTGTGGCTGGCTTGCGGTGAGATATTTTCAGAAATCAGGTATTTTTGGGTTATCGTTAAAAGTACGAAAGCTGACTGTAAATTTACGGGTGAAAAAAATTACAAATCGAATTTTATTGCAAAATTTAAGTTTCTAATTTATCATATGTAAATATTTAAAAGAATGGATAAGATATTAAATGATAAAGTATTAAATTATTTTAAAAAACTACTATTAATTAATTTAAGAAATCTTTTCCCATTAAAAGCAAATTGTAATTTATTTGCACCAAAGCAGATAACTGCAAAATTAATTTTAAAATATTTTAATCTTCTTATGTATAATATATAAATAGAATCTAGCCGTTTCTAAATACATTTTTCTAAAAACTTCCCTATTTAAAGAATATCAGTGAACCTTTTTCTCAACAACAGTTTTTTACTGTTTTTCCAGCCCCAAATCGAATCGATCACAATTTACTTTACACCGTGAAAATAGAAAAAAAAACGAAGAAAAATTTCAGCAAATAAAATAGAGTGCTCGTAAATTTATTTTCCTTTCGCAACCTCAGTTTTCGCGTAATATAATGTGGGAAAATTTTTGTTGCGTATTGCCGAGAGTTTTATTGCATAACGGAACGAAATAAATATTCCCGAGGAGAAAGAGGAACGAGGGGAAAACTGAGGCCTCGACGGCGACAACGGCAGCGACGGTTTGCTGGAAGAGTCGAGCTCGTTAACTGCCTAAGCCGCTACGTAGACCGATAATAAACGTCTGAAAAGTTGCTCTAATATGATTTACGCTCCGGCAATCTGCCCTGCTTCTGATCGGTGCTGATATTAAAAGCCTCGTAAAAAGTATTATTTATTCAATAATAAAAGAAGGAAAGTGGAATCCGTATGCGGACTTTAGAATTTTTTCATCGTTGCCTCAAATCTTTATGCCTTTATTTTTTATAGCTTTGAAATGTTGATTTAATATCAGTATCTGGGAAAACTTTATTGTTTTGTTACTTCTTAAAAAAGCACATTTAAGTTGTGAAAAATATATGTTGAGTAATGTTTTTGATGCAATGGGCTTGTTTCTACAAAACTTTCCAAAAAAATTTTTAAAATATTATACCACAGATCATTAAAGATTAAGAAATTAAAACGTCATAAAATTGCGATTTTGCGTTGCTTATGCACTACTTTCTCATTTATATAGTTTTATTAGACGTGATATACGAACGTTTCACTTTAAATGTCAAAGAATAAGATTTTATAACTTCCGCCTTCGAAAAGTCAAGAACTCAACCCCTAAATTTATCAAGGGAGCTCGACGCGCATTATCGAATTCAATTTTTCATATTTCCATCCAGAAAAAACTCGGCTTCGTAGCTCGGCCTTGAAAATAACCGATCGCACGTGAAAGTCTCTCCGCTCCGTTTTAGGAAAAACTCTGACCTTATTTAATCAAATCGCCGTGATTATTTCCGCAACGTCAACGTAAAGGAAATTCGGTGAAAATATTCGTCCACGGAAACTTATATATATGTGTATATATATATATATATTATTTCTCGGTCGACCTTCTCCTTTTCGACTCCTCGAAAGATCGGAAAATTATCCTGCCTAAAAACCGTCTGTTTCCTCATTGTCACTGGCTGTTATTTCGAAGAGTAATGAAGTTGCGGCTGTGCGACGAATAAAATAAGCAAAGAATTCCAACGAGCGAGAAATTTTCTGCATATTGAGGATCCGCCTTTTGTTTCTCTCTCTCTCTCTCTCTCTCTCTCTCTACTTCCTCTTTTAGGTGCCGATTTTTTAGTGCAACTTTTCTTTGTCTCGCAGTCGTCGTCCGCCTCGTTTCCTTCGAGCTGCGGTTTTTCGTCGAGTGTTTAAACTTTTCTCTTAAGGGTCGACTTGGGTAAGAGGGAGCCAGAGATTTTTGCGTGGAAGGAAAAAGCGCGGATAATTTCAGTCGATGCACGGATTTGCCCCGCACTCGAGAAATTTTTTTGCGATGGAATTTTAAATTTAAAACGGAGTGAATAAATCAAAGTTTTCCTTTTAATTGCGCGAACGTGTATTTGTTATAAGTTTTATTGCTGACTGAACTTCAATTTTAAGTTTAACTTTTTATTTAACTATTTCAATCTCATTGAGGATGCAGAATAAAAGTTCCTGAGAAAATGCACATGAAATAAAATTTAATTAGACAATAATAGAATTTATCAACCGTTAATTATAGCTTAAAGATTATATTAACACTGCACTGAACAGTTTATTCTCTTATAATAAAGTAATCGTCTTAATTGCAAAAGAATATGTTAACAGAAAGAAGATTTTATATTATTTTCAGCAATTTACCCTAGATGACTTTGTATAATCCTCATTATTGTATTTTTTTTAAATCTCACATTATTAAAACAGATTCGAGAAAATTACATTATAACTTTCGCATGTTTTACCGGTTCACTTTTTCTTTGTTCTTTTTTTGGATTATCGGATTTCCCGACTGAATCGAGTTATCCTCTGAGTCACAAGATTATCTCTTACGTACGGCGGAGGGACAGCGTGAATAAAATTGCAAGCGTATAAGATGACACGTTTAAGTCAATATTACGCGAAAATGAGACTCGTTTTGATGGCTGAAATTGAATCCTTGATATGCTTTGTATTATCTTACGTAAATGACTGGGTAAAAGTTTCTTCTCTTCGCTACTATTAAAATAACTTTTTTTATTAAAAAGAATAGGTAAGTTCCGGCAATAAATTATGCTAATCTAAATAAGAATAGAGGCAATGAATTTACTTAGAAAGTTATTTTTGAAATTCCTATTTAATTAACTCGATATTATGGAACTGCCTTAATCGAATCAATTCCATTAAAAGTGGCTGGAAAAAGTTACCGGCTGCTCGCCAAATTCTTTTATATGCTCCTCTCTTCCTCTCCGCCCGGCAAACGTCAATTTCGCGTAACGTCCGTCGAAAAGTATAAAAACTTTTAAATCGATTATTCGATTAAGGTCGATAAAAAATTCACCGTCAGTTTCGGCAGGACTTTCTGTATATCTATCGATCTTGCTATCTCCGATTGATCGATATTAATTATCGAATGGAGTAGCTTTATATAGACTAGGTTAATTAGACGCGCGATATATTCCCAATTCTTTATTCAATTTTTTTTAACTAAAAAAATATAATTCGATAAACTAGAGCGATTTTAGATATCCCTAACTCGGGATCGATAATATCACGTGGGTTTTTTATATAAGAGAATAAATGTTTCCCCGCTAACGAAGACCGCGATTATCACGATAAGGAAATTCGCACAGAAAGCCATTTCGAGTTAGCGCCGCCAGCGATTTTGCTCCCGTCAACGAGAGAGAGAGAGAGAGAGAGAGAGACTTTTTTTACGTAAATCAGCCCATCGCAAATTAAGGTTCCGTAATTAGTGTAGATCTACGGAGGTCTTGTAATGTACGTTGGTATAATATTGGACAAAGTCAATGTAACTCATTAAAGGTCGAATTTAGAAAAATGAATTTAATTTTAAAAATTAAAGATTAAAAATTATAACTTCGTATAATATTGGCGCCTTTTTGAAAATAAATACAAAAAAATAATATTTTATAACTTAATTTTATTCGTTTCTGAACAGTGGAATAAATACTCATTGCAATTTTGGATTTTCAGTAACAAATAAATTTAGAGCTCTGTTAAGTTTAAAAAAAAATTTTTTTTAATATTAATTCGAGAAAACTACAGATTTATAAAAGCTTATATAATCCACAAATCTCTGCGAAATTTTATATTTGCGGTAAAATTGAGGATCAGCAATAACTATTAAAACTAAAAAATAAGTAATCCTCTAAATTTATCGGAAAACCAAAACAATCAGATATAAATCTTTTCGAATTGAAAAAAAATAATCGGATTATTAGATAAACAATTATTGCGCATTATATCATCAATTAAATACGTTCATTTACGATAAACAATAAAATGCTTTATTTATCTTCCACTAATGATAGCTTTACACCAAGAATAATACAAGCACAAAAGCATTTGTTTAATCGAATTAACATCCATTTTCTGAATTATTAACTCGTAAAGCTGTGCTAATTCGAAAAGTCTGAACAGATTTTTAATTTACCCCCCAATTCGCGAAGAATTTCACCTGCACTTACGAGCGGAAGAAGGCCACCCAATCAATCAATCGGCCCTCCTGTCTCCTTCATTTTGCTCTTCCACACTCTGCATTTCGTTCTCTCCTCCACTTTATCTCGCCTACGTGCACCTCCTTCATCTTCATCCTCCACGGGTCGGCTCGCCCAGGTGAACTTTACGTTCTCGAGTGTGTACTCTGGACGAGTAGGCGAGGCTCTTTCTTTCTCTCTTGTGAAAACTTTGCGCGAGCCGCGAAGTGTACATTCATCTAGAAGACAATTTTCCACCCACTTCTTTTCCTCCTCGCTCGGCAGGAGATGTCATCAAGTCTCTATTTTCTTACCGAGGATCGTTACGCATTTATTCGCATAATCTTGTCTGATGGCTGGCTTCTTTCGGACGATCTCAAGTGCAACGGAAATAATGCGCACGTGGCCGCAGTGATGAACGATGCACTTCATGGAGAATTTATTCTACATTATTTGGGAATTAATGCGGATGGATGATCTATTACTGCTGATATATATACTATTTTAAGCCAGTTTTTGTGCATTATCTATATCGTCGTGTAATTAGTATATGATCAAATTATTATGCAGGTAGGAAGTAATACAATAATAATGCAGCTTTTATTTTATTACTGAAATACTACAAAGTTACGAAGTATGTAAAGTAATACTGATAAATTTTACAATATTTGTAAGGTTATACTAAAGTATCGAATTTTCGGTTTACAAAAGGGAACTTACATAATTTTCTGAACTTCGCTACTGCCTCAGCATCAGCAAATATTTTCTCACCAGATTATTAATGCATTCTAGGATGGTTTGATATCGAAACGATAATGGACCATTAATACATTTCTGTACTAATTATGTTAGAGTACGATTACTCCATAAATATTTGCACATTTGAATCGGATATCCATCATTCGCATTCGATAAATTGAAATATTCAGTTTTAAAGTGTTAATTTAATACTACTATTAAATTAACACTTTAAAAACACTACACTTTTTAACACTATTCAACTGTTGTTTTTCGCTAAAGAAAATCTCTGCTGATCTCTGATCTCGACTGATGATTTCAAAGCGATTCAAGATTCTCGCTCGAGATCGATAATATCGCGTGGGATTTTTTAATAAGGGATAAACTCAAAAACAATCGTAAAGTTTGATAAGAAAATCGTAAACGTAGGAGAAATGTTCTTTTCTCGTGTCGCAGATCAGAAGTTGACGCGATGCATTCTACGTGTCGCTTGCTTGCGAGCTAAGGCAGAGTCGCACGCGGCGCTATTAAAATATTTCTGACTTTTCTCCAGTTTTCACGAGTTTTACGAGACGCGTGTCAACGATTTCACCGAAGTAGGTGAACTTTTAGATATGTTGGAATTCGTGATGCGTTTTAACCCTCAAAGACTTACTAGGAGAGTGTACGGGTTCCGGATCACAGATTTTGTTCAAACTTTGCACACGGTTTTCTTATGACAAAATATGAAGAAAGACAAAATATTAGGGTCT
>UCOL01003483.1:0-18820 GCA_900474335.1 Ormyrus nitidulus | reverse complement strand
TATCTACATAATTTTTTAAACATATTATTCAGTGCCCCTCACAGGGCTCCTTCATGATACGGCCCGCAACGCCGGAGCCACCTTAAATGTTTTAATAAAGTAAACGCAGAAAATTCTTTATTTTCTATCAATCGAAACTTCTCGCAAAATATCCTTACGAAAGAATATGCTAATTCCCGCGAATTCTCCCCGAGAACTTTATTATCTCCATCAAAATATCCGGCAAGACCTTTTTACCGTCCCTCAAAGTTGCAGCCTCGATATGTCCGACCGAATTCGCTCGTAACTACTTGTTTTTCCCGCGCTGCCGCGGTATACACTCGATCGTTTCCTCGGCGCACTTTTTCTCCCCGCTCTCGTGAAACTTTTCAAGGTTTACCGTACACAGTCGCGCTCCCCGCTTTAACGCGAGGGAGACTCGTAAATAGATATACGCGATGACCGCGCCGCGCGATGAAAAAGAAATTCGCGCCGGCCGCGCCGCTCTTTACTTCCCGTCGGCGAGAGTTTCTCTCGTTTCGAGTCTTCGACGCTCGCGGCTAATGCCCCATCACTTGGAGGCGAAAGTGCTTTCCTATGTTTTTCGGACGCCGGGAAAGTTTGCCGCGAGATTAAAAGCGGACGGTTGAAGACGCGAGTTTTTTTTTTCGGACGGACGGACGGTAATTAATTTTTTGGTTTGGTGTGTAGGGATTAGGGTGTTTCTTTTTATGTTCAGTTCAGGTAGTAAAGTACCGACGCGAGTTTAATTTTCCAAAGTGTTTTTACCCGGCATTTCCGGGGCAAGTAAAATGCTCGTTTTCCGTAACAGGAGCGTCTAAATTTTCAAAGTTCAGCCGGACGGTAACCTCGTAAATTCAACTGCGTAAAATGCTGGTATATTCGGGCTGCCTGCTCTTTCGTGGAGTACAAGTGACAAGTGATGAGAATAAGCCGTCCGGATTTCCGCCTCTGTTTTCCTCCTCATAAATGAAGCGTCTGTTTAGCCGATGTTGAAAGTGATACGGCGCGAAATTCCAACTGGGAATATTTTCAGCTTTCCTCGATAAAAATTTAACTAAAAAAAATGAAAAAGAAAAAAAACTCAATCCAATCCGTCGAAAGTTACCACCAAGATGTATACTGTAACCGCAACATTCCTCGCAAAACTTTCCAATAAAACGACGCGGATAATCATCAATACCCTTCGGGCGCAACGCGGAAACCCATCCATAAGAAAGCTCCCATAATCCAGCTCGGAAACTTGAACTTGACGCTTACAGCCTCCCGCGTCCAAAGGGCTGGCAGCAGCAGCAGCAGCACACCGAAGACGACGACTCGCTCGTAAAGATTTAAGAAGTCAATCCGGCTAATGGATCCCTTACGCAGGCCACCTTTATCTCATACATAAACGCGCACTTAAGTCCTCCCCCCCGACTCTTAGAATTGAATATCGCGACAGCGGCGCAGCAGCTATACTCCGCTCTTCCGGCCCCCCCGCGTCCTTTGAGGATTGGGGATATGTATCAATAGCTGCCGCGGCCTCGGGTAAATGCCTGGCGTAAACAACGGCCGCCCCGATATGTCGATATTCCGACGAGTGCCGCCGCGAATAGGGCCGGAAAGGGGCACCGAGAGAGAGGGAGAGAGGAAGAGAGAGAGAGGGAGGGAGGGAGACGTAGCTCAAGCTGCCGCAGATGCCGTATTGCCCAACCGTGTCAGATCGGCTGTCGGAGATAGAAACGCCTGTCGTCTTCGAGCCGCCTGACGCCCCGAGTCTTTTGTAAGAGCCTGTCTCGCGGCCCTTTTTCCGAGAGTCTTAATACATTTCAATGTTTATATATCTGACGCCTCCGAGCTCTCCGGTTTCTGCGGAGCGTGACAAATGGGTTCTTCTCGGGCGAGCTTGGATTTTTTTTATCTCGGTCGAATCGGGGGGAGTAAAATTGGCAGGTGAATCGATTATGAGACAAGACGAATTGCGAGAGTAAACGCGATACGGTTTTGCGCGCTGCGATAGAAGTATATATACAATAAGAAGTTTTTTTTATATATTTGACGGAAGATAATAAACTTCGGAAATAGGTTCGCGGCAAATTTAGCCCTTATACACATACGAAAGTCACACAGGTGTAGTTAAAATACAGAATTGATCGAGGTATTGTTTACACTTCAGCCAGGCTATGACGCACGTTTTTCAGTACGTATAAACAGTAAAGTTTTTTTGTTTATACTTCTCATTCTAAGAAAATAGACGCCGCGCATCGTTTGTTAAATTTTTCGCCCCACTCGCTGCTTAATATATTACTCTCTCTCTCTCTCTTTCTCCAAATGTGCCTCGGACACGTTACCTTTCCAAATTTAGCCCGCCTCGTTTCTCCGTGATTAACTCGGAGGAAGCAAAAAAAAAGGGGGCATAAACACACGTTTCGAAAGTCGCTCACCGAAGAAAAAAATTTTGCTCGCAGAGGCGCGCGGGCAGATATGCGGGAGAAACGGCAGCGGCACTCGGAGCGGCTTATCTCTCCTGGCTCCTCTTTATCGATTTCCTGCATATTCCTCGTGCTTACGCGCTTTCCGCCTCCTCCTCTTCCTCGAGGACCATTGAAAGCGAGCCGGGCCAACTTTCGTAGCTCCGAGCTTTTATTACCCTTTGCTAATTAAAATCTTCCGCCGTCGCCGATTTTCCTGTTTTTTTGTGCGCGAGGCTCGCGATGGTTTCTCGATTGGATTATTGAGAGGGGGGAGGTTCGTGTCTGTTTTTGAGGCAGTAAGACACTTCGGAGGTGTAGAAATTTTCGGGGAGAAAATTTGGTGTTGGGAAATTTCGCTAAATTGTAATTGTTATCTTTAAATATGTCGCAAACACCTGCTTATACTCTCTCGTAAAAAGTGCCAGTCGGAATAAAGCAAATCACTCGCAAAACCCGCAACGAAACGCTATTCACGAATTCCGTAAAAGGCAAATTTAAAATCACGCGTCAAAAGAAAACACTCGCAGTCCGCGAGGCAAGCAATCCCAATCGGCAGCAGCAGCAGCAGCTCCACTCGCCGCGCTACAGCCACGTTCCTCGCAGCAGCGGCGGCAGCTCGCGCCGCCGGAAGTTCCGCTCGATCGATCCCGTGCGTGCGCGTCCTACATCGGCTTGTTTTCGCTCTTTTTACACGCGGAGATGAGTGACCTTCGCCGCGATTGCTTTTCGGCAAGTCCTCTATCGGCTCTCTCTTTCTTCCCCCGGTCGCAATGGATGCATCGCGCCCCGCTCCAGTTTCGCGCGAACAAAGGCGCGCCGCGGCGCGTTTTGATCGCGCGAGCTGCCTCTGCCTGTCTGCCTCGATCGCAGATAACCCCGATGCTCGCCTCCCTCGGGTTCCGTGGGTGGGTGCGTTATATTTTGACTTAATGGCGGCGTGTCGATCGAAAGACTCGCGTACGGCTCGTTGTCACGCACGACGACGCGTGATTTTTTTCGGGGGGCGAAGGCTTTATATCTGCTGTGGGTGTTATTGTTAGGCTGAGTAAAAACTGAGAGTTCGGGCGGCAAGTCGAGCGGAACGAATACAATTAGTTTAGTATTACGAAAAGTGTTAAATAATTACGATGACTGGCGAGTTCTTGCGTCTTATCCGGCGTTCAAACAAAGAGATTTCCTTCAAGACTCGCCCCGACCGTCTTCCCCTTTGCTCGGGGAAAATCTTTAAAAAAAACTTCTCAAAGCCCGTGGAACTTTTACGCGCTCAACTTAATCTTTGCAGCCTTTCAGATCTCTTCGCATCCCTTAAGTAAAACAGGGGAGCGGGTGTATAAAGGCGAGCGAGCGCTAAAATAAAGTTCCGCCGTTCCCCGGGCACTAAAACATTCATCCGCAGTCGACTAGTAGAAAAGATAACCGGCGCGCGCACACGCCTCTTACTCTCCCTTTCCCTTTCGACGCGCACTCGGCACGCTGCGAGACAAGAATCGACGGTAAACGATCGCGTTCACCCAGATGAACTCCCTCCGATCCGACGAGATAAGCCGCCCCCGACGTTCTCCCTAATCGAATCTGGAAACATTGAAATTCAATTCGAGCGGTTTCGCGCGTCGACGAGAGAGAGAGAGGGACGAAGAGGGGGGCCCGAACTTTTTCAATGAACACATCTGGCCGATGTCGTCGGGCGCGCGGCCTTATTATTTTTTTTTTTTTCTTCTACTCAACAAGTTTCGGACCGAAGTTGGAGGCGCGCTTCTATCGGCTCCGCTTAATAAATTTCCTCTCCTCCGGCGCAGCTGCGCGGACTTGTTTCTTCGGCCGCGCGATGTATTTTCGTTTAATTAAGAGGGCAAGTAATAAGCGCGCAATTTTCGAATGCAGGAAAGAGAGCGACGATGAATGTTAACGTATATATATATATATATATATCTTATCTTAATTGCGATTAATTAAAGAGGGAAGAGGGTATTTTACGCGAGGCTGGGAACGAGCGCAACTTCTACGTTTACGGAGGATGTCGCGAGCTTTCATCAGGTGGCCGCTGCCAGCTTGAATAATTAGGAAAAAAGTGCCGGTAGCCGCGCGCACTTCGTTAAGTAATTTAACTGATTGAGGAGGTAAATTTGTGAATTTTATATTAATTCTCCGCTTATTGAGTTACGTATTTTAATTATTAAAGTGGCTTTTTTATGATGATGATAATAATGAGTTATTTCTTATTAAAAAGAGAAATATATTAATTTAGGTAAAAGCGTGCGGTGTATTGTAATGTGCCTTTCAATTCATTGTTTGACTTTTACTACTTCACAATGCAATAAGTCTATATCAACTTTTCGTATTAAAGGAATAATATAAGCGTTTTGAAGAAAAAAGAATAAAATTCTACATTTTATGGATTTACAAGTAAATGCACTTTTACTATAAAGGTTTATTAAATATATTTTCTATTCTATTATTTACTTTATTCAGTCAAAACGAAAATACGTTTTGAATAACAGAAATGGAGACACTTTTCACGACAAAATTTTCCTACAATATTTGTAGAATATATTTTCCTAAATATACCATACAATACGTCTAGATAGCATTTATCGCATTGTGTCCTTATGCCTACAATACTAAGATTTCAATTCCTCCAACCCTCTCCTCCAAGCTCATTCGCCCGAAATTCCCTCAAAATTTCGACCGCCTCGCGAGAGCCTCGACTAATCCGCGGACTACTCAACCGGGCCATTTTTCCGCGGCAGGAACCGAGGGGTATATCAGCATGATATTCCCGTCGGCGGCGGGGCTGCCTGCAGCACTGCAGCGCGCAGCTCCTCCGTCCGAGCCGTGCGGACGGACGAACGCGCCAGGAGAGGAGAGCGGGAGGCGCAGCGGCGGCAGCAGCCGGGGGTCACGTGAATAATAAAAGGAAGCGGCCGCCCCGCGCAGCGCCGCCAGGAGAAGGCCGAGACTGCTATGCGCCAAAGGGCGGCTCACCCCCCCAGCCGTTCCGCGCCTTTTTACAAGCTCTCTCGTATAATTAGAAGTGCGGATTAGCGAGTTATTAGTGCTGACGAAAGGGCGCGCCCTACGCCGGGCAAATTAGTTTAGAGGATTGCTTGTTAGCCGCGGCCCTCGGGGTTTTAGGACTGTGTGATTAGCGGGGGGAGTTGGGGTTTTTACAAAAATCCCTAGCCGGGGGGGATTTACGAGGCTCCGCGGGCCGCTCGTTCATTCCGGAAACTAAAAGCTTTGCCTCGCTTAAAACACGCCTTCCTTATATACAGCCGCGCGGCGTTTTGGCTTTACATTCGCCGCGGCGGGGAGCCGTTGTTGCGCGCGACTTCGGGACTCGAGGAAGAACCGGCGTAAAACAGACACACACAGCCTCCGAAAGTTCTCTGCGGCCCGCGGAGCATTGAAATTGATAGCCGCGGCAGCTTCTCCGCAGAGAGAGAGGAATGGAAAAATAAAGGACGGCGGCGGCGGCGGTCGGCCGGCCGCGCGAGGGTTCATTAATCATCGGAGAGGGAGCGTCTTTTGTTCGTCTTCGCGTGATCTCTCGAAATATAGAGCGCCCGAGCAAACACATCTGCAAGTTTGTAACCTATCTTCTTCCCGCCGACCCCATTACCATCCATCATCGATGGCCCGACGAGGCCCGGCATCAATCTTCGACGATGACCGGCTTCGATGCCGTTCGTATACGCGCGCTTTCAGCAAAAGACGATAGAGAGAGAAAGAGTCGACGCGATCGCTCATCGATGCGAAATGAATGAGCGTTTATTCCGGACGCGGAATTGGCCTTTGTCGGGGGACGGTCTGATTTCGTCGGGTTTCTGGCAGATTGTGTGTGCCTTTTACGCGAGGGATGTATTTGAGACACGTGTCGGCGGAGGATTTCTTTTTTCGCGGTTGTTTAGAAATTTTTTAATTTTTTGCGAAAGGTACGTTCATCGAGGGAAGTTTCAGTGGATTTACTAGCTATGAAACGTTTCACGGTCCTATTATGCAGAGGGAATAAAAATATTGCTGGTGTATACTAAAGTCTGACTATACCCGGTCATAACCCCTTGCTGATGTTGCGCATAGGATATCTGCATTGTTTGCTTTCAATGTGATTTCCCCCTCGGATAAGTAAATGGCGCTAGTCGAGTTTATATTTCGATACTAAAAAAGGTTCCTAAATTTACAAAGTACGCATAAACTGTATTTATTCGTCTTTCAAAATTTTTGAAAAGCGAAAAATTATTTCAACTTTATTTCAAATGTATTAATGCCAAAGTAGCGCCGGTAAAGAGATTCCAAAAATAGTTATCCTCGTTATATTTAAAGCGAGATTTTGAATTTTTAAAACGCAAAAACTGTAAACGGCGTGCATGCGCACACGTCTGCGTGATTTTAATTGCTACCTTCAAAATTTCAACGCGACTAGCCAAGCCTTCCCGAGATACCATCGGTGAATCCGTAATGCCTCGAAATACGCTCACTTACATACGAGCGTATTAAAAATTGAAATCACCGACAGACCGTCAAAAACCCCTCCAGAAAATCCCCCCAAAAAAACTCCAGCCCACCCACCTAATCCGACTAATTCAATTTTCCATCCACCTCGAAGCAGTTGGCCGGATTAAAGCAGCTCGTAGAGAGAAAGAGAGAGACCCGGTCATAAATCAAAAAGCCGTAGCCGCCGCCGGCAAAACGAGCCTTCCGCAAAACTAAACGCAGCTCGCCGCCGTCACGAAAATCATTTCCCCCCCGCATATCCGCGGGCATAAATCACCCTCGCCCGCGCCTGTATATATGCATATACACACACGCGGGCACAAATAGGCGGAAGAAGCCGCGCACGCGAGTCGCCGCCGCGGAAGACGCCGAGTCCTCGAGGACACGTATAAGAATGATTTACGAGCCCGCCGTTTCCGGCTCGTTGAGTCTGTCGACGACGACGACGACGACGCGACGTCGGATCGATCCGACACGCCGCCAGGCGCCGAGAGCCGGATGCACCTGGACGCGCGCTGGGCGGTGTGTGTGCTTCGGGCGAAAAAAAAAAAAAACGCTCGGGAAGGCCGGAGGGGGGGGAGAGGGGAGCTTTTAATTTCGGCTTGTTTTTAAACGGCGCGGTAAATCACGCTGTATTAGCGAATAATGCTGTTCTCTTTAAAGAGTGTTCTTTCTTGGAAACTTGCGGGGGAGACGCGCCATTGTTCGCGGAAACAAGTTCTTGTCTCAAGTTTTGAATATCAATAAAGAATTTTACGCGCTTACGGTAAATTTTATAAAATGACAATCGCCGACCCGACAACGCGTTGCCTGAATTTGAAAAAAAAAAAAAAATAATAATAATGGGTTTTCAAACTTTTTATAAAAGTCGCATATTTTATGTTAATTCTTGGGTCGACGTTTAAAACCTTGTAGCAGCAGCAGCTCCCTCGCGCGCTTTTCATTACTTTACACAATTTATTACTTATCCCCCGGATTGAAAGTTTTAATGAAGCCGTATCGCGAGTTTCTTTGCATTTTTCAAAGGCCACTTAATAAATTTTATAAGCGAATCAAGTTTTGTCAGTCGAAACTTCCCGAGGCGGCGGGGGGTATAAAAATTGATGAAATATCTAATCTCGACGTCCATAAAAGTCGATAAAAAGCAAAATGACCAGCTGCCCCGTTCGTTAAAACCGCGCGGCTTATACAACGAAGATCACTTAATTAAAAAAACCCCGAAATAATTCGTCAACAATCCGCCGGAATAAGTTCCCCGGCAGAAAAATATGAACTTTTCACCCCTCCGCGCAGCGCGTATTAACCAACTTTTTCTAAGCATACCGGACGCAAAAAGTTTCTAATTAAATATTCAGCCTCCATTCCAGCTGCAGGCCGGCAAAAAATCCTCTCCCTGCTGCTTTTACAAGAGCGCGGCGAGCTGCTGCCGGCATTAAAAAAAGGCCCGACGCCCCGAAAAGGGCGCGTCCCTTAATGATGCAGAGAGAACCTGCTCTCGTGCATCGGACGCACGGCGAGAGAATCCTTTTCGAATTCCCTTTAAAGGACTCTCCGTTAAAAAGCGAGGCTCGATAAAGCCCTCGCAGCGAGGAGAAACAAGGGAAGAGCGAGGGATCGGGAATTGAGTTTGCGCATAATGAACCGGTGCAACGAGCTTTTACTGAGGCGTATTAAAAATCGAGCGTTTATGTAAATACTCCGACGTGGCTGATCTTTTTTAAGCAGGTTTCGAGAGGTGTAGGATTAGAAGGTTTTGCAGTTTTTAATCTAATGAATGGAAACGCGAATAAATTAGATTGTTGTAAACGTTACTTAAAACAATAAAATACGATTGCTTTTAGATATCATTTTCCACTCATCGATAGTTTCTCATTTCTCTTCCCCGCCAAAGAGCCTCGCTTCAAGATTAAAAAAAGAAAGCAACAGCAACCAAATATGTAAAAACGAATATATAAGCGATCTCTCGACGGTCTCTCTCCGCCTTAATTATCGCGGCCGGGTATATAGTATAATGTCTTTTCGAGCGAGGCTTTAGCGACAGACAGACGCACGTGACGCTCGCGCCGCGCGAGTCATACTCCTCAGCCGGGCTAATGCGCTTACGCCTCCTGTTACGGGCTAAAGGCCGAGAGGGAACCGCCTGTTTTCCGAGAGCGGCTCGTGGCCCGTTTCCGCCGCGGCGGATGCGCTCGTCTTTTCGGCGTTTGCGCTCGCTATTTTTGTATATCTGCCTGGTGAGTCCGTGTTTTTTTTTTTTTTTCGATTTCTTTATTGTGCGGTCGAGCTGAATTTTGTTAGATTTTGTCGTGGTTTAAATTACTGAGAAAAGCGTGATTAGGTTTTATACTTTGTAAAGACGGTAATTTAGATGGGAGCGTGAGTTTAGTAAGCGACTGATTGTGTTTCAATCTAATAAATGCAACTAGAATTATCCCGTTCAATCTTTGATTATTCCATAAAATTTGATGCTCTTATCGCCCTTATTACATTTAAATTTCAGCTGAGCTTTACCTCAAAACGCACAAAACTACCCTCGTCTCGAGTCCACAAAAAAAAAACAACGCACTCCTCCCACGCCAAACATCTCCGCTGCACACACATCTCCCCGGCGCCAGTTAAACAGACAGGTAGACCGACTGCACTCTGCCAGGCGCAACAGCGTTGGCTCTCTTATACGAGCCGGGAGTTCGCGGCCGTGAGCTTTGACCCGGTGACCCGAAGTGCGTGGCTCGTCAGGAGAGAGAGAGAGAGAGAGAGAGAGGGGCAGCAACGGCACAGCCTCCATGCGGGATGGAATCGATAGCCGCCTGGCTGCCTGCTGCCGCTGCCGCCGCTGCTGCTGCCTGCAGTCTGCCCTGGCGCGGCCTCTTCGCGAAAAATCGATGCTTAAATCCTGCCCCCTCTTGCCATGTTTATTGGCGTGCGGCTGCAGGAATTAGGACCTACTCTCTCTCTCTCTCCCTCTTTTTTTCTCTCTCCCTCTCTCTGCCGAGGGGAGAAACTCTAATGACGCGCGGATTTCGCGGCCGAGCTTTCGTTGCGATTAAGTACGCTGGGTGTAAGGACTGCTTGCAGCTTTGTTCGCTGGAATGAACTAAAAGGGTGAATTTTGACATGAGTTTTTAGTTTATTTGATGCGTCGTTCGAGTTTATTTATAGTTACGTAGATATGCTTTCTGCCTTTGCGCAAACACAGAATGGTGTTAATAGCCGACTGTGGAGCTTGATTATCGGTGGGAATTTTGTCTCGTCGATACGCTCGCGCGCAAACATTCAGATTTTCCGGTGAAAATAACAAATCGCTCGTACACGCAAATGAAAAGGTGGAATTATTCGAAAGGCCAAGAATTTTAGATCCGGAATTTAAAATTTAACTTTAATTCCCAGGTATGTATTCCCGCTCCCGAAATAATTCAACAGGTTGTCAAAGGCCCGGCGGTGGAGGAGAAAAACTGCCCGTCAGGATACGGGAAAACACAGGTTTCGCAAGTGAAAAAAAGAAAAGAGATTGATTTTTAATTAAATTTAAATCGAGCGCGAGCCGCAACATCCTGTAAACCAGGTCAGCCAAAAAAACCCGAAATTTCCGACTGCATTTGTTATGCCCTCCGCCTCCGGAGGAGGCCAACCCAACAAAAACACACACACAGTGCCCCGCCGCTAATTTACGATTCACGGCGGCTCATCGCTGCTCTCCCTTTACGCGCTCCATTACTCTCGCTTTTAATTTTCGGCCCCGCGAGCGTAATACGAAATCGGGCGTATTTGCGGCTCGTCGCAGAAGCCGTCGGTGATTTTATCCCGAGGATTTAATGGCGCGGCCTTTCGCCGCCCATCTGCGTGCAAAGCTGGGGGGAGAAGTGATTGTGATGGCTGAACTTTGTAAAGCGAGAGATTAGGTTTTTGTGGTGGGTTACGACGTACTGATTTGAGAGCTGGTTTTTTTGTTATTAAAAATACTCCTTTTGGTGGGTTCTAGGCAAGAAATCGAGTTACTTTTTTAACGCAATGATATTATATTTATGATCTTTCGCAAAAAAAAAAAACGAAAAATTTACAACAGAACATTACCCAACAAACGCTCGCGTCCCCCCACGCAGCCCTTTCATCTCCCCATTCAGTCGCTTATCGCGGAAATATTCCGATCGCGCTCCGAAAGGGAGCACACTGCGAGAGCAACAACAACAGCAGCAGCAACAATAACAACAACAACGACGACTCGGCCCCCTCCCGATAATCATCGAGTGCGCGCGCTCCATTTCTCGCGCGGCCCTTTCCAAGGGAAGTCTCCACGCGCGCTCGCGCCGGAAGTAATAGCGGCACGAGCGCGCGCTCCGTAGCTGCCAATCGCCGATTGACAATTTGCTCCTCGCGCGCGCGGCAGACGCGGCGCGTCGATCGATCGCTTTTTAATCATGCGCCGCGGAAGCGTGCCGGGGGATATGTGTATCGAAACGGAGCCATAAGAGCCCTAAGAGGCCCTGCCGGGGGATATATATCGAAACAGAGCCCTAAGAGGACGCACGACGGAGCGCGGAGCGGAGGCTGAGGGGTATATGTATTGAGGTGCGAGGTTCGACTGGAGACATGGCTAATCGGCGATGACTTATTTCTGACTGGCTGATTCGTTGCTTGGATAATTGGGAATCGGGAATTTTAATATTGAGAATAAAGAGTTAAACATTTTTTTATATAGTTTATGTAGAATTATAAGACAATAATTGTTGACCATCTATCGTTATGTTTAATCTTGTAAACAAAATGTATTTAATATAAGCAAACTAGGATATTAGTTTTTAAGTTAGTTTATAAGAACATTGTTATTAAACAACCTATAATACAGGTAGCTACCTTTACCTCAATAGGAATGCATCGCCGTTTGAGGGCGTAAGCATTTCTGGGTTTCAACAGAATTATCAAACAAGCACAATATCAATATTGTTTTTAAAACAATTTCCAGCTTAAATTTGTCAGCGATTGAATAAGATTTTCGACAACGCCAAAAAGCCCGGCATTTCCCTCGCTCCCATAAAACTCCCCCGCGTCCCGTGAAACTACACGTCGTAAGGCAGGTCCTTATCCTCCTTACTGCCTCTGTTTCTCCCTTTTCAAAAGAGCGAAAAACGCGCCGCGCGGCGCCGGAGAGAGAGAGAGAGAGAGAGAGAGCCGAGTTTGGCGCCCGCCGGAAATTTCCCTCGTTTTTCTAATTTATGCACTCGAATCGAAAAGACTTTGTACCTTTGAGCGTCGGCGAATCGGCGACGGTATTTCTCTCGTGGGCGAGGTATATATATAATATACGGACTGGCAGTGCCGAGCGCAGCGATTCCGTAAAGGGTCTGCTTTGGATTACAAGGGATATGTATACGCTTATGTGCGAAAGTGCTCGGACGTAAAAAGCTTTACAATGGAGATCGATAAAAAGGTCGGGAAGGAATTCGGGGATCAAATCGACGTGGGGGTTCTGTTTTTCTGAAAAATTCTCAGAATCATATGTAGTTTCTTGCGTGCGAATTTGTTCGAAAAGCATTTTGATTTTATTGCAGTGAACGATATATATGTAATTCGAGGTTACAATAACACAAAGGGAGAAAGTTAACCTCGTTAATCTTTGGAAAAAAAAGTGTATAGTCGGAGAAAACAGTTCTATTAGTACCAACTGTAAGTCCTCTTAACTCGGCGAAAACATTTGTTAGCAGAGCAAACACATCGCTGCATCAACTAAACTTTCAAACACCAACAAAACTTCTTTTTTTTTTTTTCAAAAACAACTCGGTCCTAATATCCAGGTCGTTTCGCGGGACGGATTATTTCCCCGAAATAACTTATCCGTAATGCCGGCAATTCGAACGGCCGTCAAAGCAGAGAATTTATCTCTAACCCCCCTCCGACGCTCGGCAAAGCCTCTGAAAAAGAGCTGCGCATCGCGATTCGAAAAAAAAGCCCTACTTTCCCGTCCAGCCGCCGTCAAAGGCGGCCTTAATCACAGAGACTCCCCCCCTTTCGCACAAAACCGTGTTTCGCGCGCGGTTATATTCAAAATATTCCCCCCGAAAAATGTCCAGCCCGAAGCGCGTACGTCGATCGATATATCGGCCGAGGTAAAAATCGATCGCACACCAAGCGGACACGTGTGCCGCGTAGCGCGCGCATACATCGAGCAGGTGGTGCACGCGTCGCGCCTCCGCGTACATCGATTCGAGAGGCGAGAGAGCGTCGGGCGCTTTATCGGCGCAAGATACGCGGACTAAGTGGCGGTTTACGGGCAATTATGCCCCGCGCGGCCGACGGCTTTCACTTGCCAAATTGCCGAGCTGCGCTGCAAATTTACTCGGCTTAATCCCTCCGCTCTCTCTCTCTCTCTCTCTCGCTCGTCTTTTTTTTTGGCTTCTCCGAGTATTATCGAGCCGTTTAGAGCGCCGAGCGCTGATGTGCTGGTGTTTTACTAAGCGAGCTTTGCCGCTTCTCGCGGGTGTATTGATCTATTCGTTTTTTTTTTTTTTTATTCGAACGCAACCCCGTGAAACTCCTCTCGAGTCGACTCCGCGTAAAACGACTCTTTACAAGCGTACACTTTCCTTAATTTCTTAAAACTTTTTCCAATAAACACCTCCCATCGACCCCAAAAAGCAAATACGCCCCCCCTAAACACTCCTCGCCCATTATTCCGCCTTCGCCGTTAGAAGCCCGGGGAGTCCTTTGGTTAAACCAAACAGCGGCGCGCCGGTTAACGACAACGGCGCGCGATGCCGATGACCCAGTTCCTACATAAGGTAAGGGCGACCGCGCGGATCCGTCGCGCGCTTTCACGGATTCGGCGAATCTCGCGGACGCAGTGTATCGACTCTCGCGTATCGTCGAAGGAGGCCTCGAGTTCTTTCGAGCGGCGCTTCCAGGCGTATCTCGATCGATGTGTAATGCCGTTATTTTGTGCCCCCCTTGCAACACCGAAATTCTAGCCGTATATTCTTTACTGCGAGTTTGAATTGTTCAACGAGCTCTTGCTTTTCCTCCGCGCGATCTTTCTTTTCAAAGGGCGGAAAAGCATCGAACGCGGGGGGCAGGAAAGAGCGTACACGCAGGAAAATAAATGTACGGTGTAAATCAAGGGAGGACTTCTCATACCCGGCGCGCGCGCAACTGCTTGTTTTACGATTTTCCACGCGGCGACCGTCCGTCCGCAGGAGGGTCCAGAAGTCGTTCGGCCCTCGAGTCGCGCAATATACCTTTAAATGAAAAATTTAATTTCCCCGCGTTAAAAGCGACCGTTACCCTGCCCCCATAAAATCCCCCTGTGTATACACGCCACGGAAGCATCCACCGTTCCAGCTGCGAGATATTGTTTATATTTAATCCGAAAGCGCGCCCTTTCGCCAGGCGAGCGAAAAGCCGCTCTCGGCCGAGCGTCCGGGAAATCGGCGGTACCCGCAGAGCCTCGGAGTATATCTCTCCGCGCAAACTCCCCCCTCCCCCTCCGGAGGCGGAAAGGCCTCCCTCCCGCGAAAGAGAATCCGCGCAATAATGCTATATCGCGCGACGTGTCGTAATGCGAACATTCACGGGATACTTGAGAAAGTGGAGCAAACCAATCGAGCGCGAAGGAAGAAGGAGCAGAAGTGTATAGTGCGCGCCGCGGCGAGCCTCGCATTCAACAGGCCTCTCTAACCGCTGACCCGGATCCGAGAGACGACGCCGCCGCCGCCCGCTGCTTTAACGGCCCCCGAATTATCGGCCCACGGAAAAACATAGCCACATTTTTTTACATGTATACCCGAGAGCTCGGGCTTTCGGGATATATACCGGCTGTTTCTCGCGCTCTTTTCCCGGGGAAATTATTATTCGGAGTTTATAATATCGGCGGGAGTCGCCGCTCGCGAAGGAGCGGGACGATCTTGAAAGTGGAGCGTTTCTTAATGAGGGCGAGAATAAATTCAGCGCGGAATAGTGCAGCGACAGTTATCGTCGCGCAAATCTCTTCTTACCGTTTCCTTCGCGAGTTACTGACCTGTCGAACGACTGCGGATTATTTTCCGTGGAAGGATCTTGAGAAAGTCGTAAAAATAATGGAGTTTCTATAGTCAAATAAAATTCAAACTGTACACCCCTGTCTTGCGCCACGATATCAATTACCAAAGCGTCTCTCGCGCGAAGGGCTCGTTCGAAAGCACCGCTCGTAAACATTTCGTTCGATTATCGCCGCCGACTGCCTCCCCGCGTCGAGCGACTCGCCGCGTCCCGGAAGGCTGTCAAACCCGAGAAGAAAAACGCTCGCAGCGGCAGTCCGATCCCGAGTTACAGCGAGAGGCGGCGCGCGCTTTTTTCCCTCTCGGCGTTGTACCGACTTTTTCAGCCGGTCGTTGCGCATATATGTATATGTATCCCCGGCAGCTCCTCCGGCAGCCGCGGAGAATGGATTTTTTCGAATGAAAAACGATAATCGCGAGGAAGGCAGGCGCTGTTTGTGCAGTCATCGGATTAAAGAACGAACGAGGGACTCCGGACTCGTTAAAACCTTAGAGGAGATATCCCCCGATTCTTTTTTTCCCCCTTTCATTCCGGAACAAAGGCGGCTGCGCGCGCCGACGACATTTTTCATTAAACGCTCGCAGTCAAAGTGATAAACGCGTTTTCGATATTCCTGCCTTTCTCTTACCAACGACGTCGCATTATTTCATTAAGATAATTGCTTTTTTTTCTCTCCCTCTCGATATTGTACACCTCTTTTTTCTATGATATAATTATTATTACAATCTACCATCGCGTTCGCGTCGGCTAACGCGCGACTCCAGTTAAACCGAACTAAATTCTAAAAACCCTCGACGGCAAAGTATCATAATCAACGAGAGAAACTACATCAGTCGCTCCGAAGCGCGGGGCGCTCCAGAAAAAGCGGAAGACGAACTCGAGACGCGCGACGGCGTAAGCTCCCCAGCTGGTGCACTTTAATTCGCGTTACAGACCGACGTTGCCGTCGCTTCTTCCCGGCGCGTCCTCCTCTTTTTGCTTCCTCGCTCGCGGCGCGCGCGTTTCTCCTCCTCCGGAGCGCCTTCTTCCGCCTCGGGGAAAGAAACCGCGCGGCTCTCCGCCCGACAATGCCCGCGCACGAGTGTAACAACGAGCGAAGCAACAAGTTACACACCAGGAAAATCGGAGCGCACGCTATACGGATATCTATGTAGGTGTATGTAATACGGCTCGCCGCGCAAGTCGGACGTGCATCTCTGCCGCTTCTGCGATCTTCCGCGATTGCGGCCGCTGTTGATTTTGCCGACTGTATACCCGTTCCGCGGCTGCACGTTTTATTGCGAGCGTCGATTGTCCTCGGTGGAAGTTGAGCTTCGGGTGAAGAGTGGTTGAAAATGTTTCAAGCGATCCTGGTGATTGATCGATTTTTCCGCTTTTTAAAGCAAACTATCTGTCACTCTCCATAATTATTTTTATAATTGTTTTGCTTACAAATGTAAAAAGCGTTCGTTTAAAAGCTGAGACTCATTTCGTTTGCAATCTTTACAACAGATTTATTATTCATATTATTGGAAATCGACTAATACGCCAGACTTCTTCGTCATTCGAAAGAATCAATGCCCAGTATTGTTACAGTTTTTTCTTCAGTATTTACTTTCCTTCGGAATTCGCAACAGGAAAGCATGTACAAAATGATAAAACGTTGTGCAGCTTTATTACTTAATTTCGTTTTCATCGTTCAGTGTGTGCAAAGTGACTCTCAAAGTTGTTTAAACGGTCTCTTAAATTTTCTAAATTCCACATCACTTTTTTATCAATCTATCGTAGTTTATGAAGATTCACTCCACGAAGTTACATGGAATAACTGCCTGAGCAAAGTTATTTGCGCTCATCTTCCTGCCATTCAAGTGGATTCTCATGCGCCGCAAGAACATCCGCTCCGTCAATATCCATCCTTGAATATTTCTCGACCGACGACTCTGTTTATCATTTTATTTTCGCGCTCTTCGTTCGTCAGACAAATCTTAAAAGAGCTCGAAACGTTGCTTTGGTCTATGCACAGACCGCACATCTTGATAGTATCCTTTCTCGAAACAAGAGAAGATATTTTACTTTACGCTTGGCGGAGGCAATTTGTCGATGTCACTTACCTGGAAGTCTTGAAAGGTGCAGAAAAGAGAAAACGTGTGCTTTATCAAAATTCAATAGACGCAGATGTTTACACTTACCAATTTAATCCATTTACAAAACAGAGAAGTAAAAGTTTATGTAATCATCAAACGCGGTGGTATTCAGATAGAACCAAAAATTTGCAGGGTTATTCGTTACGAGTTGGAATGTTAAACGATCCGCCGTTCAGTAATATTGAAAGAAACTCAACTGGTCATGTAATAAAAAATAGCGGCTTCGAAGTGGAAACGCTAAACTTTCTCGCGGACGCCTTAAATTTCAAAATCAACTTCACACCTTGGGCGGGAAAAGACATCTTTGGAAGCGTGAACAAAAGCGACCCGACGAAATTGACGGGATACGTAGTCGAATTGCTCGATGGGAAAATGGATTTCATAGCCAACCACCGTCCTCGAATGCTAGCATTAGAAAGATATACCAAATTCGACTACACCATATCTCTCGTAACCAATTCATTTTGCCCTATCAGTCCCGTCCTTTCGGTAAAAAATTTAGTTGCTCGCTTGACGATTTCGCCATTCATCGGAGTAGTCATAATCCTCGTAGTACTGATTTTCGTCCAAAGCTCGAAATTCGATAGAAAGTTCTGGATATATCTTAATATTACCAAAACCATCTTGGGCTTCGTTGCCTCCGGATCACCGAAGGCCGTTGCCGAGCGGATTATGCTTTTGAGCCTCTTAACGGCGTCGGCTTTCTATTCAACACTGTTATGGAGTGAATTAATGCAAAGCGTTATGGATATGAAAGAAGAAGTCCAGTTAAATACTCTTTGGGATACTGTTAAATGGTCTCTAGTTCCTATGGCTGATGTAGATGTTATACCAACTGGTGAACCATTAGAGTTGGTGGACGATCGAGGAACGGTGAGAAACGTCACAATAACCCATTGGAGTAACAAGGCTGAATGTTTGGATACGCTAATAAAGTATAAAAATATTACTTGTATAATGGGAGAATTAGAGGGACAAGGGAGCGTCCTGATTTACAACCTCGGCAGGTAATTGAAGTATATTTTTACAATTAAAAAGGGAACAAAGTTGATAAATAACGTTGAACAATTGTTTTATGAGTTGTAGAACAAAACCTGTTATGAAGCAGATGAAGGTTTATCTCTGGACATCAATGTCGACAATGTTGTTAAAAAAGGGTTCACCTTTCGTACGAGTTTTTAATGAAAAACTTGAACTACTACTTCAAACCGGAATTCACAAAATGCGAATCAGGCACGATATCGAAAATTTAATGATCAAAGCGCAAATGAAGCACTCGGAAAATTCCAAAAATGACTTCATGGTCTTCAAATCATTTGTACCGTTTTTTAAATATATCTATAGAGCATACTGTGTTTCTATTCTCATATTTTCAATGGAATTAGTTTTGAAAAAGTTTTCTTCGTTTAACAAAAGAAAACTGACAGCTGTTTGGACGGCCGTAAGCAGAATGTGGAAAAAATAAAATTTTGTCAAATGCAAAATAATTGCACGTGTGTAAAACACTTCTTTCAATAAACGACATGCACAGTACCATAGCCAAGCTACTTTTCATCAATCACAGCCAAAAATCTCTCAAAATCTCGCCTCCCTTTCGAAATCACAATAATCCCAAGGAATTTACATCGGTGGCAGGGCAAGCAGCGCGTGCATTATTGCGCAATTTTGCCCCTCGCTAAATCTGCAGCGCGTTAACTTACGTAAATCCTAATACACTGGGGTGGGGGG
>UCOL01003482.1:0-18756 GCA_900474335.1 Ormyrus nitidulus | reverse complement strand
ATGCTGCCTCCCACACATAAAAAGGCATTAAAAAATTAAGAAATGACAGTACAGAAGACAAAGCAAAATAAAGAACTACGTATTGTAAAATATTGAAAAGAAATTAACAAAACTTATTGCAAAAATCAATTTTTTTATTGTCTTCACTCGCTGCAAATTGGTTAATTAACACTTCGAGTGTCTATATAGTACAAAAATATAAATAAATATTACAAATATTTTTTTCACGGAAAATGATTACATCAAATTTTATAATAGTATAAAATTAAAATAAAATAAAAGTTAATAAAAATAACCATCGATCATTGAAAAAGATCGATTATTCATTAAGATATTGGAATTAAAAATTTTATAAAAAAATAAAAAATAAAAAAAAGTCTACCACTCAATGATCTGAGGAGTCTAAAATATTCGCCAGTCCAAGAGCGAGAAGCAGTGTCTCTCTCTCTCTTTGTCTCTCTCTCTTTATCCAGGAGAAGAGGAAGTAGCACGTACAAAAGGCAATGCAACAATTTTGAACACAAGTGATCTTCTCTCTTAAACACAACGCGGTTTATTATGCGATACGAACCGTGCAAAGTCGCGAGAGTATCTGTTGCGTCCTTCGCGGCTTCGTAATAATGAGCTTTACTCTCTCTCTCTCTCTCTTTCAAAGAAAACAAAAGTTTTATGTCGTAATTGAAATACTGTGTGACCGCTGAAAGCAGGTGAACTAGAAATTTTGTAATAAAATTAGAGCGCGCGGAGCGCCCCTGAATGTCGCTTAAACATAGAAAACTTGAAAAAAAGATTTATGCTAGTTTCTTTTACAATCTACACTGAACTACTTGATGGCGGAGTGAATAAAAATTAAGCAAACCAGAATAAAGAAACTATTTATTATTAAAATATTATTATGCATCGATAAAATTTGAGATATGAGCTCATTAGTTAGTAACAGAATTATTTATTCAACTTGAAGTGAAGATTGAAGTATGAGAAGGAAAACCGAATTTATTGATATGGAGTTCAGTGCAGTTTTAAATACTGATTGTTATTGAAAAATCACATCAAAATGATTTTCCAAAATAATACGGTGACTCATAAGATCGTTATTTTCATTGGAAACTAATAATTTATAAGTTTATATATCTAGAGATATCAATAAATTCTTGAATTATAAAGATACCAATAATCTTCATTGATTGACAAAAGAAGCCTTTCGCTCTACTCTGCCAAACTCAAAATAAAATTTTAAGAATTGAAGAATTTATATAGAAATTAAAGGTACACATCGCGACGAAGAAATAAAACTTCTAATCGGAGTAAAAACTTGGCAAATTTCCGTTATCATCGTGCTATTATTTATCTAAGAAGTGGAAATATTCTATCACTAAAACTTCACTTATCTTACATAACCGAATCATAAAAGAAGTACAGTAATTCATCAGACTTTAAAAATAAATCCAGACCGCCGAAACAACTTTGGCGTATTAAAGCTCTGAAAGAACGACGGCTGCGAAATTTCTTCCCACTTATACAATTACAGGCCCAACGAGCGAAAAGTATTTTCGGCCGGATAGGTTCGTCAAACTCTGCGGTCCGCATTATATATATATATAGCTTCCTCGCATCTCTATTACAAATACGCGTCGATCATTTAATCCAAGTGTGTGGCCCCGCGGATCACATGTGCGACGAGTGAAGTTACAAAAATAATCTCCGCGCACCGAGATCTTATCGGTCCAAGCCCTCATTCCTCCCTTTCTCTGCTTATGAATTTCCAAGCTCACTCCGATGACCGTCATACGTCTCGCGCCTCGTCAGGGAATAGATAAATCATATAGGAAATCGGAGAGCTTCGGTTGGCACCGAGTACGAAAAGAGAGCAAAGAAATAATATTCCTCTTTCGCGGTAGCATTATAGCTGATTTATTACTTATGTAAATGTTCCTTTTAAAGAATGGTTTCTTTTAATCGAGTGCAGCATGTTGATTGTGGCTTTTAAATATTTTTAATGGCTTAGAGGTAAAATATATGCAGCAACAGGTTTAATATCGATTCCAATTACAGGATTTTTCGAGCCTACAAGTGCCAATTCGCTGGCACTCGATTTTTATATTATCATTTGTGAAAACTAGATAGACTGCTTTTTTAAATAGAGAATGGGTGGACGAAAAATTAGATGTTTTTTTTGAAAAAGTTAAAAATTTATTCTGCATCTAATTATTAGTTCGAAGTTTATTTAGATATTGGCAAAACGCGTAGTATTTTGTAATCCGCGAAGGCGGTAGTTTGAAAAACGCTCTAACATGTACCTGAATAAATTTGACTTACTTCATCGATCAATGAAGTATCGATGAGATAGTTTTAATTTTTTCCTGTTTTTGGAAATTCGAAATTTTTTTGTATAATAGGGGTATGTTTCGAAACGACAACAGTAAGTAATTTGGCAATACTGGTCTTAATGCCAAATTACTTATCTGTTGCCGTTTCGGAAGATAGCCTATGAAAATTAACTATCACCATACTTTATCCAAATTTTTTAGAGCAATAAACTGAATGATGGGTGATAAAAATTATGTTTATTGTTCAGGTGTACTGTAAGTTTGTAAGCTTGTAAGTGTACTGCAATAATTAAAATGTATGTTATTATGACGTAATTTTAGTTTGCGGTTTTAATAAAAAGATTACTAATTTTATTATTAAACTTGCATTAAATTTAAAATTATATTTTTGCAATTATTTTTACTTCATTGCAAACCTTTGTGACTGCATGGTTCATTGCTTGTGTACTTATACTTACCTCTGAATTACTAATTTTAACTGCTAAATTTTGTAACTGATAATAGAAAATTTATTTTAAAAGTTTAGTGTTTTCTAACAAATTCAACTATAAGATTTAAAAAAAAAAACAAACGATTTATATTTTTTCCGATTTTACCGATATTTCCTTTGGAAAAATAATTTATTTAAAATAGTTTTTCCATCTGTGGGATATCTAAATTGCAATCGTAATTACATTTTAAATTGTATATAGTATTATACTTTTATTGATAGGTAAAAATAACGCTATTTGGAGCTTGTACAGTTTCAGTTCTAGAAATCAGATGCTTATTGTACTTTAGCAAAAGAGTTTTAGTTGAAAAAACAAAATTAAAAATATATATTTTGTTTATTTTCCCGCATGAATATGTGATTTTTTAAGTAGAATTTTTAACAATATTTTGAATTGCATATTTTAACGGGACTTGAGAGAGCTCGAAGCTGAAAGTGTCGATTGAATAGTAGATCCTCCAGACTAAATTACGTAAATCGATCTAGAAAACGGGAACGAGCGAGAGATCGTCTTTATTGAAAGTAGCAGCGCTTATTTGAACCAAAATACCTCCAAATTCCATTACTAGTTCTCTTTTTCAATCCTCTCCACTTTGGCAAAGCTTATATTAGGTATATACCCTACTTATCAAGTTATCAGCTTCTTTCAGCTCTTCTTCAGGTCAGCCTTTCTTTTTACCGTTCGGTACCAAAATTTATGACACGTGTAATGACTGCCTTTTTATCAAACAGGTTTCGTGACGCTGGGTCGTATACTCGCGTCGCGAGGAGTCTCGGTCGCAATTGTACAGTGTACCACGTGACGGTCTCGAAGCGAATTTCCAACGGCGCGCTCTACTTTCTCTCCATGGACACCGACGAAGCAACATCATAATATTTCGCTCCGCCAACAGCCGCAGCCAAGATGAGTTATTAGTCGCTAACGCGCTTGCACACGCAAGTGTGCCATCACAACCTAATCAAAATGACGTGAGTACCTTCATTTAACGCATGTTTCCCGAAAATTTGTCAAGAAATTTGGTCTTACTAAGTATTGTCGCGATTGCGCCGCCGCCATTTTGAGATGACACATTCTTCAAAGTTCATTTCGTTCATTTGCATTTTTGGATTTGAATACATTCGATTTGTTTATACTGAATATTTCACGAGGTTATGGGGTGTAACACGTGTTAAAATGATGGGTTTCCAGAGGGGGAACGATGGGATTGAAATGGCTGGTGACGTCATGCCCGAAGATTGCATCATAATGTTTCATCTGCGAATTACTTAGCAAGTTTAGATTGTTTTTTGGATAAGAGAAAGTAGTTTTCAACTGTTTACATTTCGGGCTACAACTGTCAAATCTTCTGTTACGTTTTAAAGGTGGAAATTTTTCTGCAAGAATTTAAAGCTCTTTTTTTAGACTGTAGCTTGCGAAGTACTTCGTAATATCTGACTGAAACTTTGCTTTACGTCGATTGTGATAAGAAATTATGAGCTGACATTAGCAGTTTTCATACTTATTCAGTTTTAATTTTTAATTATGAAAATATGAAATATTCATTATTATAATTTATTATTTTTTATCTATTTATCTGTTTGTTTACATTTTGTTTACTTTACTAACTCTATTTATTGTTTTTTTACTTTTATTTTTTAATAACCAACTTTATATACTTTGAAATTACATGTAATACTAAAACATAATTTAAATGTTAATTTTGTTTATAAACTGTGTTTACGAGAACTTTAAAGCTTATAGTATAGAATATAATTCAAGTTAAATTTCCAATATGAAATTTATAATGGGATGTTAAATGTAAAATATTAAATATAATAATATTATAATAATAATGCTAAAAAGAAATATTAAATAATAACTGTACTCAAAATATATTTTAGTTTAATTTTTTATCAATTTATTTTCAGTGCCAATATGGCGTTCCACCCAAGCTACGTCGCTTTGCCGACACCAATTTCATTTCAAATTTTAACACGCCTCGATTGGATCTCTATCAACAAAGATGTCATCCGATCGGGAAGCAATGTTCTGGAAGGTGGAACCATTGTCCCCTAGCGGGACTCCACCGCTTGACAACGAAGATGAATGGTTTTCTTTTGACGAGAAACCTGCAGTATTCGAGAGCAATGGCGAAGACACCAAGCTCTTTGAAGAACCCCTTACGCGTGCACAGGTCGCTACTAAATTTCTAGAAGAATTAGAGTTGAAGAACTGGATTAAAGAAGGTAAGTTGATTGTTTGACTTTAAAGCAATTACTTTTATTTGAAATTCACTGATAAACAAATAAAAAATTTTTGTATAAATGTAGATCATGAAGAGTGTTTAAATTCTAAAGGGAATAATTTTCCTTCTTTCATAAAGCTGTGATACAACATTAAAATGTTAAAACACGTTATAGTTTCCAGTTGATGTCCTTATTTTATTAATGGAACCAGTTAACTCATTTGTTATTCAATACTAGTATTCAATGATAATAAAAATAACGTTTTAAAAAAATCAGAAAACGTTATGCACGTTGAAGCGAGCAGAATGCCTTGCCTTTCAGTTCTGCACTGAGAACAGCAAAAGACAGATTTGCAGTTCAAGTTGCTCCATCGAATAACCTTGAGCACTTGCATTTATTATGACCTGTGTGCCTGTTTGCCTTGCTGAATTATTTATTGAAATTACTTGACTTCTCACTTATCTGAGTTAGTTGTTGCTACCTACAAGAATTAACATTGATTCTTCATTCTTTGCCTCTCCTTATTCAAGAATCCCAGTTTCATGCTGCAGACTTAATGCTAATTAATGAGCTCACAAATGTCATATATCATATTTCAAGGCACACAATAATCAGAAATTAGTAAACAGCATTTAATTGTTCTAATTATCACGCAAAGTAATCTAAAATTCGTCTACTCTTCAACTTCTTATCACGTGGAAAAACGATGTTAGCAACAATCTCGTAAAATTTGCAAAAACAACATTTTTCAATTAATAAATCTGATAGATGCTCGCAATCTCGTTATCTGAAGCGCGCAGAAAAATCTACTTTTCAAATTGACTCGATGGCAACGTCACTTGCAGTCGGTCGTAAATGCGCATGCTTTCCGCAAAAATCGCCAGCGAGAGACCTCGACGAAACTCGAATAATGGATTCCCGCGTTTTTATAAAAACAAAAAAACAAAAAAAAAAAAACGCGAGAAAACGGCAGGTCCCCGCGATAGCAATCGATCGAGTGGGAATTTTCGCATTTTTGCGCTCAATCTTCGACAAATGCGCACGCGAGTTTCCCTCCCGAGTTGCGCGCTTAATCTTATCTGGCGTTTTTGAGAGAGAGAGAGAGAGAGCCAAGCGCAGACTTTGCGTTGTAAGCGCGGAGATTAACGCAATCGCGGTCCATTAAAACATTTTTAACGATTGTTATCCCGGTCGGCGCAACAACCTTCTCCCCCGCGGTTGGATTTTAATTTTAGCGACTCGCGCTATCATCGGGCAATTTTCGCAGTTTTGCGAAGCCGCGAAAATAGGCGCGTTGCGCAACGGAAAAACTCGAGGGCGGGGGGAGGGGAAAAAGACGAGGTGCTTAGGGTCATCGATCTCGGAGGGGGGCTCTTCGGCGTTTGCCGAAAAACTCGGCGGCGCGGAAGAATCCTCTGGAAGGCGCCCAAGGAGAGAGAAAGAGAAAGAGAGAGAGAGAGAGTTCATCGCTCGTGAGATTAACATACGGAGAGGCCTCCTCCGCTCCGAAAGCTCAATGTCGCGCGTGACGAGCGCGCCTCGCAAAAACGAGGAGGCCGGAGGAGGAAGAGCGAGGAAGTACGGGGGGAGAGAGAGAGAGAGAGAAAAAAAAGGAGGAGAGAGGGACAAACTGGTTAACCTCTATCCGGGGCGACTTCGTGGCAAACGGAGACAGAGACGGAGATAGACTCGCAGAAGGCGCGAGCGAGCAGTCCCGGGAGGAGGGAAAGTCCAAAGATAAGCGGCGCGCCGCCTTGCTTCTCCTTCCCACGTCGACGCTCCGTCAGTTGGTTTCACACGTCGCGCCAGTCGACACATTCGCATCCGCGCGATCCCTCGGTGTGCCCCCTAATATCCATAGTGTGCCTCGATTCGCGAGTTGGTGAGAGAGCGAGATAGATAGATAGAGAGAGAGAGAGCGAGAGGGAGAGAAGGAAAGCTCGAGAGTGCGCAGTTGGAGGAGCAAAGCAGACATCACCGTGATACTGGCAGATTCAAGGCAAGGCGAGGCGAGCTTCGAGAGCAGCGCTGGCTTTAGCAACGACGGTTCGATCGCGATCGGCACTGAAACTCCCAGCGGCAAGAGTTCACAGCCGGCGTATCCATGTTGGAGCGTGCTAATGTTATATAATAGCATGCAGTTCGCATATCGCTACACGTGGAACAAAGAGATCATCGTCGCCTCGCAGAAGCTCGTCAAGAGACGCTGAGAAGCCAGCCGCTCGTCGGGAGAAGGAGCCCTTCGACTCGAGCAAAGCTCCCAAAAGCTCGAGGTAGCAACAGCAGCCGGCCGGCTCAGCTCGCCTCGTCCCCCCGATTATTGTTTTCGCCTGAGAGCGGCAGCAAAAAAGACACACGCATTCCTACCGAGAACACGAGAGTGAAAAGCTCAAGCAAACCCGCCCGATTCTCCCTTCCCCAGCTGTCCGGGATCAGTGGTGAAAGTAGTGCAAGTAGTGGACCGAACCCGCAACACGGCTGGACCACCAGCTATGGCCGCTATATGCTACAATGGTACGACTTTACCTTTCTTTACAGAGAGCAAATTGCCCGTGAAAGGAGAGCGTCAATTGCCCCCGTCGACTTGTTTACGAGAGAGAGAGAGAGAGAGCTAAGGGCAGGTCGGCCGTGACGTAAGCGAAGCCGGCGCGCCGAACACGTGGCTCTCGGGGGGACTAGGCCGAATTTTAACGCTTCCGCCGAGGCTTTGAGAAAAGCTGAGAATCAAGCCGCGTAGCTTCATTAGAATCGTAGGCGAGGTGAGCTACAATTTTTTTGCGCGCCACTCCGCGGATCGATGCAATTGATTAGGAATGATTTTTAAGAGTTTCAATATGCTAATTCTCGGCTAGGTAGTTTTACTGCGCGCCGCGGAATAAAGCGGATTTTATTGATCGCTTCTTTTATTTTATTTTATTTATTTATTTATTTTTTTTTTGTTCGGGCTTCTGATGCGAAAAAAGTTAATGCGATAACGCCGGTTTGACGTATACAATGAAAAGCCGCGAAAAAACTTGAGCAAACTTCAACTTATCAATTATGATATCTGAACTTTTACGAATATCAAATAAATCAGCAACATCGGGGTTCCGATGCTTGTTCGAATTATGGAAATTTTTCGTTTTTCGAAATTTTAATTACACGCGCACGTTTTTTCTTTATTTATTTTTTTTTTCTTTTTTGTTCGATTCACTTTTAAAGCGCGTTAAAACGTAAACGCAGGCAGCGCTCGAGCTTCAAGGTCGTAAATCTCAATTTGGCACTATAAAGACTTCTCTCAATTACCACAGCTGAATTATTGACATCGGCCGAATTGAAAACAAGACTAAAGCCCGGCCCCAGCCTCGCAATTGCGTAAATACGAAAGTGCAATCAGCGCGGCGGCGCTCGACAAAAGAAAAAAACGGCAAAAGGAAAACTAACGAGACCCAATGAAGTTCGCGCGCGCATACTTTATTGCCTTTAACAGCTGAATCGTCGGGGCCTAATTCGCGCGCAACGAGTCCACATCAATCTACATTCCAATAAATTTCCCATTCCCGCGACCGCAAAAGCGCCGCACAATGCGATCGATCCGAGGCTGCGGCGGCGTTGTTTTCGCCCACGCGTCGTTTCTACCCGGGGCTGAAAGCCCGCTTTCGTCGCTCGCTCGCTTTCCTCTCGATATCCCGCCTGTTGTTTTTTTTTTTTTTTTTGCGATTCGAAAGTGCAGCCTCGCTTTTTCCTCTTTGCAAAAGTCTGCGTGCCCCCCAGGAAAACAAATCATTCCGCGGAGAGGACTTGCGCGCGGCACGCCCGACGTAACGAGGCGTGGAACCGCGGGATCGAACGCGCGTGCATATGCTGGTTATCTTATAACGCCGCGAGTGAGAGTCTCGAAAAACGGACGTGCGCGCGGCAGGCATGCGTGCAACAGGTTGCCCGCATTTCATATATATATATATGCAAGGCTGCTGGAGCGCCCGGCGGAATCGACGCTCCTCCGTTTCCAATCTTGGAATTTATTGGAAATTCCGCGTCGAAGCCGGAGTGAGGGGGGATATACTTTGGGAGGGAAATAAAACTTTGCGGGACATTTTCCTAATTGCCGGGAAAAAGCTGCTTTAGAGAGAAACGGTTTTAGTTGTCATAAAGTGGTAGCATTAGTTACCCGCAGCGTGCACCTGGAAGAATTTTTTTACGAAAAATTGTTGGAAACTATATATTTATTACAACATTCGATTTAGAGAAAGTTCCATTGCACTCGAGTAACGTGAAATTACAGCAGGTAATAAGATAGTGTAACGCGAGTTTAGAAACATCGCCGGCGCGGAGACGCTAATAAATTTATTTAGCGACAAAGCTCCTCGCAGTCGTCTATTTTCAATTAAAAGTATAGTTTTCGAACCGCAGTGCTTTTTCAATCTTTGTAAACACTTGAAAGGACGCCCGCTTTTGTGTACTTTTTTTTTTTGTTTTAGCACGAAAGACAGCGAAAGCATTTCAATTCCAGTTATATAAAATTACAGATTATCATCTGGCGCAGCTTTCGAAACATTAATTGCTCGTAATTTTGCAGCGGATCAATTTAGCAAGAACAGAAATGTGGTATCGAATTTCCTAAAAAAGAAAGAAAAAAAAGTCCAAAGATATATCAGGAGCAGAAAACGCAGAACAGCAGAACTTTTCGGCTCCATCCTAGGCGACGCTGCGCATGCGGTGCTCTAAAAATAACTCCGAGCACGCAGTTTTCGCCGAGTTCCGCTTGCCAAATTCGCAGTTTTTTCGAACTCTCTCTCTCTCCCTCTATCCGCGCGAACTTCGCGCCGCTAATAATTATTGTTCGCTCGACGGAACGGGAGCGCGAACGCTATATCGATGCTCCTTCGTAATCGACGGCGCCGACAAGCTTCGTCAGAAGTCCGCAAAGTCGTTCGGATCCCTCCCTCGAGGGCCGATAATAATTTCCAATTAATAACTCAATCGTTCTCCTGCTGAGAGATATGCTCGGAAATAAAAATTCAACCAGACGAGGGCAGCGAAATTGAGCGGGAGTCGGAAAAGCCTCTTCTGCTCGGTCGGAAGAAAAAAAAAATCGAGATACAGCCCCGATAGTTTGTTGTTCTGTAAAAAAGAGAGACTGTAGCTTTTAGTTGTTGTGCTCGATAAACGCAATAAAAAAGAGAAGGAAATTTTTCCGCGTTATCTCTCGAAGAAAAAAGCTTTTAATCGCCGATGGAAAAGCAATCAATTCCTTTGTGAGCGAGATAGAATATTTAAATATACGCGTGCAAACTGGTCGTTCCATAAATTACTTTTGCATAACAAAATGTTATCGAGCATTTGTAATTTAGCTTATTATTCTGTATGCACGTTACTTTATTTCCCCAAACGAAAAAACGAGGAATTGTATCACATCTTTATGCGCGTCGAAAGAAAGACAAACGATTAATAGTTTCGTAAATCGCCGTTGTTGAATAACAATTTATTACTAATTAAAAGGGTTAACAGGAGCTTGCAACTCGCGCGTAGTTTCACGGCGGAGCAACGTCGATCCGCGGGTAGCGCAACTTTCGAATCGAACTCTTGAGGTTGTTTTTGATTTTAGCGCGATAAGAAAAAAAAGAGCGACGAAATAAAAGCGAAGCAGAAAAACTTTCGAATTCAAGGCTCAGCTTTGACTGGCTCTTGCCGTTCTGCGTGGGGTTAAATCCGCGCGTTGCACAAGTTCCATATATACGAAACAAGACGAGAAACACTAGGCGCGGTAGAAAGCAATTAATTTTCATTTATTTGTAGGAACGAACAAAAGGTCTTCGAAGTCAATGGATGAAATTTAATTCCGAAACTTGGCGTCCCCGTGCGAAAGTAATTATTTAAATCGAAAGCCTTGCGAGCGCGAACCTCCGATAATCTCCTCGTACGCACAAATTTCTTTTGCACAATAATGCAGCGGCATCGAGAGCCGGGCGTATTCTGACCCACTTTCAAACTTCCGACGAGCTGCTTAACACTCTCTCGGCGCCTCGTCGGTTAAAGTATTTTGAACCTCTTCGGAGAGAGCACGTGAAAAAGACTCGAGACGCCGCTCCGCGGCCCAAGTCGAGGCAGTAATCTCGCCGCCTAAAATCCGGAGAGCCGTCTTAATCTCGGGGTCGGTTTATCGCTCTCGAGTGTAATTATAGCCGAGCCTAATGAGTTTCTTACCATTTCAATAAACAGCTCGGCAAAAATCGGAGAGCCGCGCGCGGCTTTTAGCATTCGAAAGTGACATATCACCCTCGCGGTCTATAACCGTACGCCGGGAAAACAGGGTTGGGATGTTTTTTTTTTCTCCCCTCCCCCGGTCGGCGCGAAGCCCAGAAATGCCTCGGAAAAAACGACGGGGGCCTCGTCGAAAACAAGTTCCCTCTCAAGTGTACGGGCGCGCGACCGTGGGTAGGCCCGTACAATTATTATTATACTTTCGAGATCGTTACCGCGACGCTCCCGTCGCCGACGTTCGCTCGGAAAAAGGGTTAACGCGGCCGAGTTCCCTTTCCTCGACCGGTGGCTTTTTGTTTGTTTACGCGCCGGTCCGGAGGTACCGTAACGCTTTTTCGGGGCCCGATTCGCGACTTTCTAATGGCTGAATTTTTCGATCGACTCGAGTCGACTGTCGAGGAACGTCTTCTCGAGAGGATCGAGTTGTATATAGGGATTCGACCGTTAGAGAAAAGCTATTTTCGTTCAATTGCTAATTGTGCGCTTGGAAAGCGTTTGATTTGCATTGTATAACTGTTGACTGAATAATAATGCGGAGCGCTAATTGCGATTGAATTGAGAATAATGAGGCCTGCGACGAGATGCAAAGAAATTTGCATAAATATATATTATTCGAAACCTTTTAAAGCAGTTTTTAATGCAATCCTTCAATACTGCCTTATAACTTTCACGAAATATGGAAACAAGAATTTTGCGAAACTTATCAAGTTCGATTTTAATACTCTTTTATTATATACGACTTTGCCTGTCGAGTAACGTGAACACTCTCGTTTTCTATTTGCGTTATGTAATTAGACCGTTAGAAAACTTAAATTATAATCGAGGATTCGGGAATGGTAAAAGGAAAAGCTGCCTGATGATTCATCGTTTGATAAATTCAGCGAAGTGCATTAAAATACATTTTTTAGCGGCAAAATAAGTTTGGCCAAAAAGCTGCAGAATAGAGAGTTATATCACTGCTTATTATAGACTAATATTACGTTACGTAAAAACTCGCGTTTAACGCAGTTCGATTAATTACAATTCTAAATCTAATTTCTTTCTTTCTTTCTTTTTTTTTGTCGAGTTAATTAGTTATCTGATTCGGCAAAAATCGTCGTACTTAAAAATGTGCTGATACGGTTGATCGATCTTTGCTTTTCGCGCGATCGCACTTCGTCTACTCCGCGCTCGATTCCCAATTAATATTTTATTTGGCCAGCTGTCGCGCGCACGTTAATTGCATTCCTCGTTATTTTCACTAAGCGAGCAAGTAATTACATTATGTACGCGGGCGACTGGTGCAAAGGTTCGATGGCTATATAGATTTAAAGCCGTTTATAGATCGTCGCGCGCTATCTGAATTTTCGCAATAAGGAAATCTTATCGTCCGAAGCTCGAAAGCAATGCCCGATGTATTTTTTACAATAACAAGTAATGCCGTTTCGCGGAACAAAAAAAAATAATTAAAGAACGCTCTAAAATTGTCAGAGTCTGATCCGTCCTCGTTTAATTAAGTGTACTGTTTATTCGAAACTTAATGACCATAATAAAAAAGATAAGCGTTGCCCCAATTTACTTAAATACGTGTTTGCCCAGACTTTTGCCAAGCTTGATATCGAAGCCCGCCGAAATCGCGAAAATTAGACGCAATAGATCAATCGGGTTTACGCACGTTACGCAGATCGACGTCGTCGAAGGATCGCCGGTGGCCGCGGGTTTTTCGCTCGTTATTGAGCGAATGTCGGACAAAAAAATTCAGTCGCGGGCAGCCTTGACTCGAGCCGGTCGTCGAGTGAACTCGCTAAGCTATCGATTTTTAATAATACCCGCATTCGGGGGGGGGGGGGGCCTTCAACTCGTTGCGTCCCGACTGACGCCTTTATCCACATTTATAATTGCCGCTGCATATATACATATTGTAAATTCTCGTAAGCCGATCTTTTTTTTTCTTACACTGCGCAAAAGTAACGAGCTTTCGCCCGTCGTCCAATTTCGGTCGAAAGCAAATAAGACGCCTTACTTCTCGCCGACGCTTAATTGGATCAACAGCCGGCTCGTGAGAAAACTTTTCGCCGCTCCCGTGTATAATCAGATTAAAAACCTAACGAAACTATCAATCAGGCCCGCAGAGAGCAGCCAAAACTCCCGTGCCGGCAGAGGGGGGTGGGGGGGGGCGATAAGTTCGCGCGGAGTTCGAACGATGAAAAAATAAATAAATAAATAAAATAAATTGAACCGAGACGAAAAGCCAGCGGCGTCGCGATAATGCCGAGGCGATGACTCGGGCCGAAAAGTGTGTCAGGGCCAATGTATTTCTAATAATATTAATCCCCCGCTCCCCGGGCAGCTTAGCACGCTGCGAGCACGGCGAACGTCGGAGAGAGAGAGTCCGAAGTAAGGCGAAATTAGCGGAAAGTTTTCGTTGCGGTCGGGGGGAGAATATTGCGCAGCTTCTCCGTGCGAGGCGACGACGCTTTCCGAAATATTGTATTACGCTCTATCCCCTAAACAGCGATACTTTTCGGGCGCCCGTCGACGCGCGCCGACTGATTTTAAAAGGGGAGATCCAGAATGCAGAAGTGTTCGCGCGCGGAATCGCTGATTAGATAGCGGGACTCTCGATTTCTGCGGGTCGGAGTTGGATAAAAGGCGCTGTGCTCCCATCTATGTACTGGCGTTTGTTTGCGCCTCTATTCAAAGAGGCACCTATCGGTTCAATAAACTTTGCGGTATACTTTTGCTTGCTCCTACGATTTTAGCGTGAGCCAGAAGAAAGAAGAAGGGAGATAAGCGAGTTTATTTTTACCAAAAATTCTCCCGTAATGGAAACGACGGCGGATAATGAACTTTGCCGACTGGATGACTGCTTTTATTGGATGCCTATTAAAACTGAAAATTTTGAGTTTGACGAGATGCCGATTTAATCGTATTCTGTCTTGGTCTCGTTCCTTTCTAGTTCAGAGAAACATAAATAACGATTATTTTGCAAGAGACCAGTTCTGTAAAAATATTATAAGTGTAATTTATGATTTCAGAAACGTTAATGCCTATTTAAAAATAATATAGTGCTGTAACGAAAGAAAAACGCGGAAACGCAAACATTTTTGTGCATTAAAAAAACAGGGACTTTTCGATAAAGAAATGTAAAAAAGGCACATATTAAATTAAAATACGTTTAATAAAAACTCGCAGGTGAATGTAAAATTAATGCAGAATTAAAGGTTGCAGTTATTAAAGTAGGCTTTAATGTTTTCGCATTAACGTAATAACCTATGTAAATTCGTTATTTCTACGCATGTAAAGCGTTAAACTCGGCGTGCGTTTAGAAAGGCGTACCCGTAAGAAGCTGGCGTCTTTGGGCGTCGTGCGCGTGATAGTCTAATCAAATAAGCCCGAAAAGAAGTAAGAATTTAGTAGTATTTTCTGATGGGGAAAAAAGGTCCATAAATAGATACATGGAGATAATCGATAAATAAGGTTCGAAGTGGACACAAATGTTCTTCTTCGCGATTATTAAAAGAAACACTTATTATTTTGCAATTCACAAAAAAGCTCCAAAGGCTTAACAATAATTTCAAGCATCACTTCGGTACACTTTATTCATTCGCATTTATTTTATTGTATAACAAATGCCAATGAAAACGTGTTCGCTCGGAAAAACGTTAATTCGACCGAACCGCAAAAAATAAATGGCGTCGATCGAACTCGATCGCCAAATCTTCCTTCCGATAGACCTTCAGATAGAAAAAAACCACGAGTAGACCCGGACGAATTCCTTCCTCGTGCACGGGGCAAACTTCTTTTTCGATTGGTCGCGGAGCTGAGCTGCCGACGCGCGTGCGCGATCGCCGCCTCCCGCGGTGACTCAGAGGCGCGCGCGCCGATTACTCCCTCGCCATTGTTCGCTCTCGCTCGGTAATTGTATTGTTTTCTTCGGCGCTCCCGAGCCAACACTCCGCCGAGATTTTCTCTCCCGGGAAAGGGAAGATACAGTCCTTGTTTACGACGTAAACTTTATAATGGCGTTTAGTTTAATCTTCCCTGCAGCGAGGAGGAAAAGTCGGGCGCGGAAAATGCATTTGTTTACCGTTTAGCGACGGCGCGAGAGGCGCGCACTGGAACAACTATCTTTTCCGTGAGTCAAGCGAAGGCGATAGCAATTTAATCCGAGAGGAGGGGGGCCCCGTCGGACTCGCGAGCCGACGTTACTTCGCAGCCGCCAGATATTGTTTCTGCATCAAAGAATCGTTAATGTATTTACAGCGCCTCGCTTCGGGGACAGAGGATCGTCGAAATGGATTCCCGTTAGCTCTGCTCGGGAAGCGCCGTGCTTATTTTTTTTATGATTGATACGTCGGATTTTTTCGACAGTAATTAATAGCGACTCCTACCCGCCGCTGATGACTCCGCGCTTTTAAAAAATAAACGAGGTTGACTATTTAAGTGTTCCGAACGCCGGCCGAAAAATATCCGATTTCTTGCTTAGATCCGTTCGTCGACCTCTACGTATTTTTCTCCCAAGAGAAAGTCCACACTTTTTTCCTCTCCGACGCGGCGATAAACGGGAGGCAGGGGGGAAAAAAATGCCATTTTCTAATCTCACGAACCTCTGTAAGCCCGGAGAAGATAGCCGCGTGGATACGGGAGGACAATCGGGTCGCGATAATGGGATTGCATCGAGTGCGATTGAAAGAAATATGATGCTGGCTTCGGAAATCGACTCGATGAAGCTCGTCCTCGATTGATAAGAGAGCGCTTTGCCACGGCGCCACTCGAGATGCGCGCAGGTTAAGCGCCACTCGAGAATATTTACAAGTGGAGATTGAGCGCGGCGCAAGAATTGAGGCTGCAATTGAATTCGCTTTGAAATTAGACAATTCATGCGTATTAAATTGAAGTAATGAAAAGTCGTTTGCCGAAATTCATTGTACTTGTGAACGACCCCGACTGCTGTTCAATTGTGAATCACAATGTTTCCTTAGAAATCTGTTTACTATTAGCGCAATTCCCCTAATCGCCCTATTAGGTTTAATAGGCTGCAATTACGACAGTGATAGTATCTAATTTTACACCCAATCGGCACCGAGACGCGTACAATTATTCGAGTTTACAGACAATTACGTCAAACAGCAATTTCTTTACGGTCAGTGGTATAAAAAAACAGTCCCACACCGAACGCTCCTCGACCAATACCGCAAATCGCTTCGTTCTCAATTGTAAAATTGTCATTTCCCTCGGGCGTCCGATCGGCGGTGCATTAAATATTCTTCGATCCTTCGATCGAAAGAGGGAGAACAACGTGGCCGCGAACCTCGGGCAAATATTACGCGGGAGGATAAAAAAGCGCTCTCGGAGCCCGTAAAAAGGAGCGGCGCGCGCGACTTGGTCAATAATAAAGCGCGCTCTGTGAATCAATTAGCATAAAATAAAACTGGGCGTCGGGAGATTTTTGCAACGAACGAGTTTTCCTCCTTCCCTCCCTCCCTCCCTCCGCCTTATTAGTTTTGCCGCGGCTTGGCTCGTAAATTCGCCGGGGCACTTTATTAAATTCATCAGCTGGAGAGAGAGAGAGAGAGAGAGAGAGAGAACCTGCTTTTCATAAGTCGATTCGATATCGAGCGGCGAATCGAAAAATACCCGCGGTATTTAGTGCGCGCCAGCGCCTTCTTTTTCTTTTTCTCTCTCTCTCTCTCTCTCTCTCTCTCTCTCTCTCTATCGCGTTGCAAGAGGTGCACGCTCCGCTGATTCGCACAGTTTCTCACCAATAAAGTATATTATCGCTTTGAAATTGGCGTGAATCTGGGCGTCGTCCAAAGGCGGGACTGAGACTTGACGTTTTTTTTTTTTTTTTTGGGGGGGGGGGGCTCTGCGGTGCAAAATGGAAACGCGTTCCCTTCAGCCTCTCTTGCAAGGGACTATTTCGTAATAATTTTTCTCGGCGACGGGGCGTCAATCGTTCGAATAAAGATATTGACTCCGGCGAATGTACGTTGCGTCTAGCGCTTTATTGACCGACTGATTGAATGAAAAGCTGGGTGCTCGATGTGGCAGAAGAAAATCGAACGTTCGCGGCTAGTTTATTTGTGACGTAAAGGAGGCTGTTTTGACCCTACGAGTTAGCGTTCATTGCTAAAAGTATATACGCAATCGACATTGTTTGAAAGAGTGCAGTTCGAGAAAATACTCGGAGAATAAGGAAGCACGGAGAGGGATTTCTGAATAAAAACGCGCAGCCAACTTTGAATTACAAAACGTGCTCATCCCGCGTATTTCTCTTTTACTTTCTCTCTTGTATTCGATTGCACAATGCTTTGGTAGTTCGATCGAAGTTAAATCAAACTAAGAGCAAGTTGACAGACATCTACGTTGTATAAAGACACGCACTTTAACTTAATATTTCCTCAACAGCCCAGAAGTGAATAAAAGTAGTCTATTCAAACAAAGACAATTTTCAAGTAAAAATTAAATCTTTATCGTGTCCGGCCGAGTCTCTTGTCGCGTCGAAAATATGATTAAAATACGTCCTCGCCACCTTCCCCTAGTATCGCTGAAAGCGAAGCGTGACACAGAAGAACCAGGCTAACTCAATTATAATAATGAATTCGTAAATTAATGAAAAGTATTCGTATCGCGCCGATGTACTTGTTGGGGCACGACGCAGTTCTCGATAAAGCAGCATTCTACGCTCTAAGAGATTCAGATTTTATTTCGAAGTTTTTTTAGATTTATTGAAATTTACTTAACAATCTTTGTTATCCGTTTTATTACCGACACGTAATTTATTAAATGAATAATTATCCATCAACGTTGTTCTCATGTGATGTTTTTTTCCGTACGACGATAATTGAATAAAAAGCTTGATAAATTAAGTAACAATTAAATTAAATAGTCAAATCAAATGAAATAACCATTACGCTGTCATTAATTTAATAGACGTTCGGAACGAATTTTTTTTTTTTTTTTTGTTTTTTTTTTATCGAAATGCAATTCCATCAAATCATTTAACTCCCCAGAAAAAGCGGGACTTCAGAATCGCGCCGCGAAGCGTACTGAAATTATCTAAAAATAACACTTCAATTTCGGGTAAATAAGCTCTGCTTTGTCTGCGAATCCCGATAAAAGAAAAAAAATAAAGCAATCATTTGCAGACGAATTGAAATCTAATATAACCTCGCGAGATCTGTAGCGGTTCTCTCAAAACATTCCAGACAGATAAAGATCAGAAAAGCATTAGAACATAAAGCTGAAAGTCATTTTCTCCTCGGTTCTTTTTGTAACGCTACACGGGCTGGCAATGGCTTTTTCAATCAGGGAGAGCCACCTCATATAACTGCGTATCGAGTTGAATTCTCGCCTGTGAATAACAAGCTTTTACGCAATTTAGAATGTTCTTTATGCCCGAGTTCGTAACATACTCGCGCGGGCACAGTCGAGAGAGAGAGAGAGAGAGAGAGAGAGAGAGAGAGAGAGAGAGAGAGAGAGAGAGAC
>UCOL01003481.1:0-18756 GCA_900474335.1 Ormyrus nitidulus | reverse complement strand
CTCTCTCTCTCTCTCTCTCGCTCTCTCTCTCTCATGTCCTCCGGGTTCAACGACCATTTGCGAAAACAATGCCAAATAGGCGACAATTGAATGAAACCGATGCGGTTCGGGCGTATACGAAGCTGACAATGCCCCTACAGACAGACTTACATCCGCGCTCCTGCACACACACGCGTCCGCTCACATATATGTGTGTGGACTCGCGTGCTTGCGGAGCCTCGCATTCTCCTCCGAATCGGTATTTCGCAGCAATGACGATACCCCGCGCATTTGCCACTGAGCATTTATTATATTCGAGGCGCATATAAAGCGAGGCGCGCGCGCGCGCTTGGAGCCGCTCAATGCGGGGCATTGTGCGCACCGCGGCCGCGGCGTTTCTCCGGGAAGCTTATTTTACGAGTGAAGATTGCGTGCGCGCGCCCCCGCCGACGGGCGCATCCGGGAAATTGGCCGGCGAGCTTGTCGAGCTTCGCTCCCTTTTGAAATTCTATATAGCGTCTTGCTCTCTGGCGCTGAGAAATTTGTATTATGACAATGGAGGCGAGAGCTTTATTGTATTTCGGGAGGCTTCTTCATTCTCGGGAGGTGAATGCTAAATTTAGTGGTTGTTCCGCTAGTCAAGCTATTCAGTCGGCTGGCTGGCTTTTCCTGCACCGATGCCGCGAACTTTTTTGACGTGTTGACTTTAAATGCCGGGGCTTCGTAATTCACGGTCGATTTCGGGAAAGTAAGGGTATAAGAAGAGCTTATTTTATTTTTAAATTAAGCAGACAACGTTTTGCGCAGACGAATAAATCTTTTCGATTCCCTCTTGTTTTTTCGCTCATTATGGAAGCAACGAAAACTGCACGAAGCGAATGAAAATTACCATACTACTTGGCAAAGCTATCGCAGTCTGCTAAAGCAAAGAAACATCGTTATATACTCCCTGGCGGGAAACTTTGTTGAAACTAAATTTTCAAACTAAAAAAGTTAAAAACTAATTCCTCCGTTAAAAGATTCACACGCCGAGCGAAGCGCGTCGCAGCTTTTGTCCCGACAAAAAAAAGGCACTTCGAGCGCTGAAAACCGTGTTTCGTCGGGAAACACTCGTGCGAAATCCGGGGGCGGGGAGGCCGCCTGAAAAGAAAGCATTGAAAGGCGATAAACAAAAAGAGCATCCCGTGGCGAGCGCATAAGCGTTCCCCCCTTTCTCTCTCTCTCTCTCCGCAGCGGACACAGACGGTTCATTGAAACGGTCCAGAGCGGGCCGGACATGTGCGCACGTCTTGTTTACGCCGGGCGCAAGCACGCGCGCCTACATAAATCGAAATGGGGGGTAAGGTCAGGCCGTTTAATCGCGCCTCCAGAATGCGTAATTGCGCTCGCGCCGAGGAAAAAAAAGCGGGGGAACGGGTCGGTATATTAACCCATACACGCGCGAGTGTGTGTGTCTCGCTTTGTGTACGGGGCGATGTGTGTTTATAACGAGAGCGCGCAGTTATACGAGCGATGGCACAACAGGAAGGCATGCAGAGGCGCATTACCGTTTCGAAGAGATAGATAGACGCGGCGATCGCGCGGAATGAATAAACGGCCTCGAGGATGGGAAGTGCGGACGGTACGCATAAGAATCCGGGAATGCCGATTGCGATTATCGGCGGAATGCCGTCAAGCGACTGATTGTATTGGGGAGCTTTCGATGGTCGGTCGGTCGGAGCGCAGAAAAGCGCAAAACTGTTCCGGCCGTCCGATTGTGAACCGTCGCTCGGATTGAAAAGGAATATTGTAGGCTTCGACGTCGGGTCACAGTCGACGACTGATCTTTCGATTATTCAATTTCCGCGCGCATCTTCCTGCATATAGTTTGAACAAACGAAGCCTTGAGCGGGGAAATTCCGAAAATCGCTCCGACAACGCCGAATAAAGCTGCCCGTTCCGCGAAGAGAAAGAAAGTAGGTGAAAAGCTCCGCTGCATAAATGAAGATAGCAAGCGCGACGCGGTCGGTGCGCTAAAGGGTAACGCCTGGGCCGGAAGCCGATAAAGAGAGAGAGAGAAGCCTAAGTCGGAGACGGGCTCGCATTCATGAAAGAACGCGTCGTCGCGCGGGTATAAGTACGTGGGTGCGTTACGCGCTCTCGGTACGTGCCTCGTTATTGGGCCTATCTTTCTCGGCTTGCGCGCGGAGCGCGTGCCCGGCCTGAGCGAGGCTCGAGCCGCGCGAGCCTCGAGTCACGAGAGAAAGAGTATAGAGCGCGCAAAACGCGCGCGCGGCCGGAGAGCCCGAGCGAGAGAGAGAGAGAGAGAGCTGTCGCGCGAGGCAAAAGGCCCTCGGGGGTTAGTGCAGCTTCTGGATTCGACACGCGCGAACCTCGGACGATTGTCGCGGCCGCGGCTGCTGCTGTATATACTGTTTGTGTGTGTGTGCGCGCGCGCGCAAAGGCACTGTTTACATCGGGGAGATCGTTCCGCTGCCGGGGTATTACGCGGGTGAGGAACCTTGATCGGATCGGAGGTGCTTACCTTTCGTTCGCGTCGCCGATCGACCTCGCTTGCTTTGGAGGTCGTTTTCGTAATTAGTTTCTCGCGGCGGGGATTTTCTTTGGGAGGAACACTCTTCTGGTGGCGATGGATGTGCGTGCTTTTGTATTAGAGAGTGAAACGTTTTCTAAATTGAGCCGTTGGCGCAATTGAAATGAGTCGTCTTCGTGGGCACTGTGAGCAATTGTTAAAGCTTCTTGTTTTTCTTTTACTAATAATGGGTACGCTCTATTGACAAAGAACGGAAGTTTAGATTAATTGTTTCGCGACAATTGAGAAATTGTAACAGCTTTTCAAAATTGTCAAACGCGGGTAATTATCGCGTCAACTTTTTATTTCTTTAAAAAATTTGAAATCCCGCGATTATAAAAATGAATCGATGTATAAAAAGAAACGTTCACCATTTAAATCTTCTCAAAAATAATTGACGACAATAAAGCTTGAAAATACAAATTAAATCAGTTAAAACCCATCAGCTTACCAGCGTTTGCGATGCGTCGCGCATTACCAGACTTGTCGAAATACACGTACATTATTCAATCGGCGCAACAGCATCGGAAATGATTATTAGATCTTTCAAGAAATAGCTGCTCGCGATTCACTCGTTTCGCGGGGCGAATCAAGTTTAATACAGCCGCGCTCGGTGTGCTTCGTCGAAATGTGGATCACTGATTCAGCGAGTTGTTGGTCCGATCGAGCGTGAAAGGAATTCTTTTTTTCTTTTTTTTTATTTTTTTCTTTTTCGACTCGGTCCGGTTTCGTCGTGCTTCGTTATTATTGTTACGGAATGGGAGTCGCGTCATTCGGAACGCGGCGGCGCAGAATCGACGTGCGGTTTTTAGATGTGGATTTCTGCCCCGAGCGGCGAACTCGTCGCGAATGTAAATTAAGCCCATTTGTGTAACCGAAATGACGCTTTTGTTTCGCGGAGCTGCCATAAAAACGTGCGGTATTTTAGCCGCGGATTTATTAAATGCTTCGTGCTTCGTTTCGAATTATTTCGACGCGGCTTAACGAGGATACACGACGTGTATTTTTAACGTTTATTTCGAATTTTAGTAGAAAAATACGTTATAGCTTTCGGTTTTATTTATCAGTTTACTCTCTATCAGTTCATTCGTCGATAAGAGAATCTCCTCCCTTAGATAATCCAATTCCGAGTTTACTTTACAAGAGTTCCTTCACACGTGGAAGCCTCGCAAGGCGAATCTGTTGGTTCGCTGCCAGCGGAGTCACGGCGCCTTGTTTTCCTCCTCGAGGCGTCACCGCGCCATTGATAAATAAAAAGAATATTTCTGTTCCCAGTGTGTGAATCCGCTTTATCGGCGATAAGATTTACGTTTATTCTCCGTTACTTATCGGAATCAATTCGCCGTTGGGCGTAGAAAAATTCGGAGTGAATTATTGCCTCTGTTTTGTGAGGATCAATCTTTCGTTTGAAAATCGAATTTGAAATATCTCGGCTATTCGGAACTACAAATTAATTGTTGGGACTAGTAAAACTTTTATGGAGCATAAATCTGCGCGGTAATAACTTTGCTGAATAAAAAAAGGCGTATTGAATGGAATTGAACAAAGTAATTTACGAGTGAAATGGAAGCTTCAACGTTAATCTTCGTACATCAAAACTCAGCACGTAAGAATCTTTTGCATGAAAGCCAAGTGCAAAGCATGCTTTCAACTATTATACATATATATAATATATATAATACCATTTAGGTTTTTCATTCCAAAAAATTATTGTATTTGTTTATGATTTTAATTTACACGAAAAAATAATATTAACAGCATGCATTTTTATTTTTTTGGAATGACAATAGCATAAAAAGAGATGTTTTAAAAAATGTTATTCAACATTTTATTAAAATAGATGAAAATTTTCAGTACATTAGAAATTGAGTAATTGAAAATATTCTCAACAAGTCTATTATTTTTTATTAAAACTATTATGAAGTTGACTTATATTTATTATGTGAATCGTACGATATTCAGATCTCCGGTTTATTTTCTGTTTGTCTTAATAAAATGTGTCAATGATTTAAGTACGATTGGCAGATTTGGTGCTCAATGACAAAAAAAGGAAATAGCAGATTAAATAATATAACGTTTTTATTTTTTTTAAAAAAGTATTTTAAAAATTTTGTATTTTAATGAATTCAACTTTTTCCAGTTATAAATAAAAAAAAATCGTACTTTTCAAAAATTTATTATCCAGAGTTGAACTAACGAATTGTACAAAAGCAATTTTTTAAAAGTTAAAATGAAAAAAACGTACGTTTTAAATTCCTCCCAAAACTTTCTGTAAATGCCTTTTATTCATTCTCTTACATTTTTTAATTCACCTCCCGTGTTTTGCATAATTCTCCCGCACACCTTCCGGAGCCGCAATAAAATAATCCCGCCTCTCACCAGTTTTCACACGTTTCATGATTGATCGCGTCTATAAACATATCTCCTTAAAGTTTCATTAAAACCCTGGACCCCCATCCCTCGCGACCTCCTCCGGAGGTTCTCCCTCCGGCCCAGCGATTTCACGAAATATTCATCGCACAAAATATAAATCACGTCAATTGAAATATACATTGTACTAATTTCGCCACTTTCCTCTCTCTCCCCCCCTCCCGCTCTCCGCCGACTGGTCCCCTTTCCACAAATAATCCGTCGGCGATCCTGGCCCGTCCTTGACGCTTTATCTGGTGCCCCTCCCACCCCTGGCTCTTCTGTTTCCGGTTGCGGTGGGCCGATCGTCTCGCCCTCTCTCTCTCTCTCTTTCTCTCTCGCGGATGCTGCGCGCGACCACACGACACGCATCCTGCAAAAAAAAACCGTCCGTCGTCGTCGTCGTCGACGTCGGGCTGCCTGGCTGGCTGTGTGGCGTCCTCCTCCTACGTCATCGTCGCCTGCTGCTGCTGCTGCCCCGCTCCACATCGGCCGACAACGCTCTCGCAGCGGTAAGTCTCTCTCTCTCTCTCTCTCTTTGTCTCTCTTACGAGCGCGCGTCTACGCGGAGGCGCGCAACGCGCCGAGCGGCGGACTCGATAACGCTTTTTAAACTTAGTTTCACGCCGAATGCCCCGACGCGCGGACACGCCGCCTCCGTCGCAGACCGAGCGCTCTCTTTTTCTGCACTCTCTCCGCAAGGGGTAGAGCCGCGCGACGACCGCCGCCGCGCCGAGTATAACAACGGCGAGCGGAGGCTCCTGGCGCGTACTGTGTGCATACAGCTTTTCCGCAAGTGCTCGGGAAGTGCGTTGGGTTTGCTTTTATTTCTTTTTCCTGCCTCTCGCGCCGGGAAAGAATTTGCCGCGGATGATTAGTATGTGAGTTTCCGAGCGCGGTGACCGCTGATAAGGAACCGCGTCAGCCGGAATGCTAATTTTTGTTGCAATTAACGTGAAAAAGCTGACGTAGGCCGCGGGGGACGGAGCGCGTGAAATTCGCGTTTGCCTTTATCGCGCGCGGTTTTTAACGCTCCGTGATTCTTTTCCCGGTAAAACGCGCCGGACTCTTATACTTATATATTCGCGCATTGTTCTCTCGAAATTGGAATGCAGAAAAATTGTAAAACCCCGATTTTACATTTTGCCAACCGGAAATTATTTCCCGCTGATTATTTACGGGACGTTGTACAATTTTTATGCTCGACCGGAGTGTCTGTCGCAAACTCATTTTCAATAGAGCGCAATGAAACGAGCAACCTAGTTCATCGGCGATTCACGTTGCCGCGTAATAATCAAGAATATACAAGACGTTTAACTCGTTTCCACTCGCTTCCTCGAGGCGTTCGTCATTTATACAAAACAATTTGCTTACAATAAAAGTCAGCGCTGACCCCAAAAAAAAGACGCGATAATAAACTCTTAATTTAAACGTGGACCGACACTCCGACAGGAAGCCTTTCAAAATTTCATATCCAGCTCGGCTAAACGGATATAACCTCGAGAGAGAGCCGTGCGGCCTCGGCAATTCGGGAGCGATATACATTATACGTTACGAGGCCACGTGATTTATACGCGATCGCGAAAAGGAGGCGCTCCGAGCGCGCGGACACGAGGCTGGCGAGGAGAGCGCGCGCCGTTAGCCGATTTTTGCAGCATAGTCGAGGAAATTCCGGCGGGCTTACGTCAGACGTGGCGCGCTCAGAGATGAGAGGGTTTTGATTAGTAGTCGCGGCGCGGAGTTCTCTCGCGGCGCACACCACGAGGCCCCGTCGTCTCGGCGAGCGTACAGTCATCGACATGCGGCCGAGAGCGTCCGATCCACTCGAGGACACGAGCTCGCTTCTGAAAATTCGCCCGGGAGCCGAACGGCGCTCTGGACTTCGTGTCGCCGCGGTCGCGTTTCGATTCGAACTTGTGTAAGGATCGTTGGAAGTCGCCGGCACACCACTTCCGGAGGTGTTTGGCAGCTCGAGTGTTGATAAAGTGTTGAAAGTGCCCGCTTGTGCTTTTTCTCGTCGCTTCGGACGCGAGGAGTTGTAATAATATTAGCTGGAATAAAAATATCGTCAAAGATACACGTCGCTCTTGTTTAGTTTGCGATAATTATAAACGATAGAGGAACTGCTGTGTCGTAGGAAGCAGATGTGTCTCGCGTAACGTTGGAAACTAGTTCGAAAGTTTTAAGAGTGAATATTTTAAAATAGTCGTGGCGTTAAAATGAGATTTTAATGACGTCTTCCTCAAGAACGTTTTTTTTTTAAAGAATACATTGTCGTTTGAAAAATAAAAATTACAAAACGTTTCGAGCGAGCTTCGACGACGTTTAAAAAATAAAAAAATACATAAATAATTTAATTTTTCAGTAATTACACGCAAAAGATTTCACTTAATTAAAAGCAGATCCCGACCAGTCGACATGAAAATAAGTTGACAGAAACTCCAGCTGCGCACCTCGGACAGTGAAACTAAAATTTAACGTCGAAAGTCATCAAAGTGAACTCTCTCCCCGGCGAGCAGCTCGCAGTAAGTGTCGCGGTTAAAAAAAAAAAAATGCCCGCCGCCAAAATTCGGCGGCCAGCCTGAACCAGAAAAACTCGATCGGCAAAAAGCAAAAGACACCATCACAAAAAAGCTCCCGGCGACAATCGGCGGCGCGACCCGTGCGCCGATAAAGTGTGTTCCCCGTGCGAGTGCGCATAAACGATATAGCGGCAGGGAGGGATCGGCCGATCGATCAATCAATTCGCGGGGAGAGCCGCCCTCCGCGCGTGTCTGTGTCTGTGTGTGTGTCCGTTAGAGGAGGAGGACGTACATAAGGAGGAGCGGCGCCTAAAAAAGGATGAGCGAGCCGATTAAAATGTCGACGCCGAGCCCGGCGTCGAGGGGCCGCCTGAATCCCGCGGTGCTCGCCGTGTACAACACGCCGCTGAATCACTCCGCCGAGCATCAGGTACATAAAATAGCCCACTGCGGAGAGCCGCCAGCGAGGACGCGCGCCTTAATTTCCTTGTCGTCCACGAGGCGCGGCGAGGATTAACGTTTTCGAGGATCTTCCGAAGACGAGACGGCTAATGAATCGTACCGCGAGAAATCGGGCCTTCTCGTCGCTGAGTTAGGATGATTGGGATCTGGTGTAATTGAATTTCGAGTTTATGGTAATGCTAGCTAATTAGGCGTCCGTTGGGAACTTTTGGAAGGCTTTATTATATAAGTTTATTTCATTATGATTAAGTTTACTGGAAATGATAATATATTTAGCATCTTTGTTATTGCAACTGTTGGATGTATTACTTTTAGAGGAAAGAGCTTCTTTTTTTTTTAAATCACTTTGTTGCGCAAGATTTATGATCCATTATACTCCCAGCCACGTGATTTGTTACGTGATAAGAAAAACTTCGGAAAGCTATAGAAACTGAGAAATAAATTAAAAATGAAACAGTATTTCAATATGGCCGTTTACACGATTTATTTTTAGATGTAATTTGTTGTCCCATTAATATAATACGATGTTTATATAAGATTATAACGACACTCGAACGAAGCAGTTTTAATTCGAAAATACTGATTAACATTGGAGCTACCGTAGTAAAGAGATATTTTATGCTTAATAGAACGTAACATTTTATGCTGATGAGACACTCTTCGAGTGTAAATCATCTGTTCTTAGAAACTTGATTACACTCATACCCGACGTGCAATTAAGCAAATTAATGTCATTCTAAATTTTAATTATTATTCCTCGAAACATTTTTCACCCATTAATCATTTTAGACGTTTTAATAATCGGAGAGATCTCTCTCTCTAAAACCTCGCAATTTATGCAATCCCCCGAAATATTTTTTAACCCGAAACCCGCTGCAAGAGCGTTTCTTACGTTCTCCCGTCGCAGCGTCTACTCTCCCCGGTCGTAACGAGCGTGGAAAAAAAGCCCTCGAAATCCCGTCTTACCATCTAAGGGAATAATTAATCCGTTTTCGCGCTGCGGTGTCTCCAGCCGGCGAGAAATCTTTAAAAAAAACACGAAGCGGTCGCCTTCGGCAACAACAACCATATACGACGCTTCTTAATTAGCGAGCTTTTCCGTCGCCGAATTAATTAAAGTCCCCACGGCGAACTTTGCGGGTTTCGGCCCAAAAACTGGCTCGCGAGCCGCCGCCGCCACTTTCCATTATCAATCGCGCTTTATCGCGTCCTCTCTCTCGGGACTCGGCTCTCTCGCGAGGCCGCAGCTCGGTGAGTCAGCCGAGTCGAGAGAGAGAAAAAAAGCGCCGAGCGAGGAGAGTCGCAGGTATACAATCTTTCGCGCTCTCTCGCGCTCGCGGAGCTCTAAGTCCGCGACGCGCCTGCCGAGCCGTAAAAGTAAGGATAAAGACGAAGGAGAAAAAAAAAATAGAGGAGAGGTCTCGCTCGACGGACGTCGTTTTCGTTTTACGATAATGGCCGAGTTTGTGCGATTACGCGGATATTGTTGGAAGGAGAATAAGTCTGATGAAATATGTGTGTCAGAGAGGCCTGCTCTTTTTTTTACCTTTTTTGCTATACGAGGCTCTTCCTCGTTGAACGAAGTCGATGCTCTCTCGGCGATAAAAGGAATTGCGTTGGGTTGCAAAAGCGCGCAGCTCGTTTTCCCCCGAGAAGGCAGAGAAATAGATTTTGGGAATAACTCTTGCGAGATTTCGAGGGATCGATAATTTAACTTGGACAATTGGTTTAGTCAAGTGATACCATTTGAAATGCACAGGTACCGAAGAGGTCAGCCTTCAATTAGTGTGCAATGGATGAAAAGTTACGACATAAATAGAAGGGTTTGTCTGAGGCGCCGCGTTTACAATTCAGAATGAATAAACGATACTTCGATTGCGACGTGCAAAATTTAAGCCGTGGATTTTACGTAAATCAGAAAAGGTTATTAAATCTGGTCAACGAAGTTAATGAAATAATGGCCGAACGGTTTTAGTGCGGGATGATAAAAAAAAACCGCTTTGGCGTAGATAATAAAAGTTGTTAACAATTCTTTTCCCTATTAAAGTGAATGCACACTCCGCTGAACGCAATTCAATAAGCCGCGCGTCTCTTTTATTTTTTTTTCCAATAAGCCGCAAAGCGATGCCTGCATTCTTTCGCGATTACATTCCTTCCTCAAGCTGTGCTGAATTTTTTGCTGCAGCTAGGCTAAATGTTTTGGAAACTTTAAATATAAATAGAGCTGCTCTCAAGAACTCCAAAGAAAATCACGGAGTATTGAAAATTAATTTAGTTGGTAAAATGAATTTATCGAATATTTTATTAGGGTGAATACAATTTATAGTATTACCTACTTAAAATTCAGAGATCTAATAGTAATAATAATAAAGGAATTTAATAATCGATGATACAGAAGTCAATTTCGAATTCTATAATTTAATTATAAATGTAACTTTATAATTCCGCTCGAATTCGTTTTCCAATTCAGTTGAATCAATGTAAGCGAACAAAAATATTCATTTGAATTAATTATAATTCCCAAAATAGACTCAAAAGTCTAAAAATCAATAAAAACTTTAACATCCGTCGAACGAAACCACGATGCGACCCAAAACAATACCAACACCCAGCAAGCACCCATCGCTCCTCGAAAAATCGGAACACTGAAATTCCTGACCGTCGCGCCGACCGTTATATCTCAATCGCCCAGTTAAAACAGCGCCGCGCACGTAGTCGCAGAGCCGTCCGCGGAGCCAGGAACAAATTACAATGTCGGAGTGGTTAAAGCCACCGTCGTCGTCGTCGACGTCGTCTTCGTCGTAGCCTATCGGGCCGCTCGGAGTTCGTAATTGGTATGCCCGCGTGTCAATAGGAAGTGCGAAACAGCGCGGCCTGTCTATCTCTATCCCGGTCTCGCTTTCTCAAGTGGTAATGTAGCCTTAATTGGCCGTCGAGCCAATAAGTCCGACGAACTACACGGACGCGCGTCTCTGTCAAGTCGGCCTCTCTCTCTCTCACTGGATACGCCCGGCGCATTCGCAAAACGAGATCCTTATCCAGCCGAGTCCCTCTCTCTCTCTCTCTGGGATGCACCGCTGGCGAATCGCCAGCTGCTATTATCTTACTTTAACGTCGACGGCTTTATCGATTTTCAGCCGCTTCCGCGTGTCCGCGTCCCCCCGGCTCTTTTTCTTATCGCGGAGGAGCTTTCGAGCGCCTTCCCTTAAATCCGGCCTTTTAATGATCGCTCGTTACAACTCGCCCGATTTTCCTCGGGCTGCTTTATATACGGGCGTTATATTTGGAAAATCAATCGTAAGGAAGTTTTTGCGGGGAACGATGATCGGGCGAATTTCGAGTGTATGTCGGTCGCGAGCTCGCTTTAAAATTTAGAGCTGATTTGGGGAGGCGCAATTTAAATTCAAATTAAACCAGAATATCTTCATTAAGCAATTTAATTACTGTAAATTCCGTTAACGTTGCGTAGAGTTAGTTGCAGCTCCTGAGAATAATGGAAATTACATAATCTAACTGAACGTTCCTCGTTGAAGAAATTCATTCTCGAAATGAAACCCCTTAAATTGAAAAGTGCAAGATTGGAAAAGCAGCGGCGGTAATTATTAAGGCGTCGGAAAATCTTTATTTCCACGAGAATTCCATCAAGTGCTTCTTTACAAGCTTACGTATTATACTCGTATTATACAAAATTCACTTGCCACTCTCACGGAACTTCGAGGAAATTGAATCCCCTAAGAGCATCTTGTTCCGCGCAACTATACAGCTGCTGGTACAAATTTATATAGAGAACAACACGGCGGGGCTCGGAAATGTTATACGTATGAAATAGACGCGTTTAGTTCACAATTTAAATAACTCTTGAGCGCCTTCGCTCTTGACCTTTTTTTACTCGCAACGTGATGCGCTTACAATAGACTCGCTCGCGCTGTTGGATTTAAAGTATGCGCGGAAGTATGAAGGGAGAATACATCATCCGAAAGCGCGATAACGTCACGCGTAACGGTGCACCCGTCGAACGCGAACGGAAATGACGCCGAACCGATTGACCGATTAAAAATATTATGAAGAACTTTTCGTTCGAGCGCGATACAATGAGCCTCGGATGAGAAAAGCTCGAATATTAACCTATAATCTCTGGAAGCCTTTATGTAAATCCGCTTTCAAGCCGGGGAATACATATTCACGAGGGATCGAGAGGCTAAGGAGCCGCGGTACTCGCGTCTCGCAAAGCTCTCTCTCTCTCTCGCGTACATCGAAAATAGAACGAAAACGGAGCCAATCTCGCAAAATGAAGCGAGGCAGGAGAGAGAGAGAGAGCGTGCGTGCCGCGCCGCGGGCTCGACACTCGGTCATACACACAGAGGCTGCGGGGGCGCGGTGGGTTGCGCCGCTCGTAGAAAACGGGCCTTCGCTCGCTTAATTGGGGGAGGGGGGTCGAAAGCGTTTCGAGAGTTTACGTTTGACGGCTCGGGAGAGATGGGGAGGGGGGAAGGGGAGCGTGCACGCGTGCTTGCACGCCGAACCTCCTGCCGTTCCATGGCAACGTTTCCGCGGCACGCCGAAGACTTTGCGTATACGTGTACGTGCGCCGGGCGCACGCGCCGCCGCCCCCTCGCCCCGCCGAGTAATTATGCATACGGCTGAAGGAACGCGCGAGTCTTGGGGTTTTACGTTCGGTCTTTGGTTAGGGTGCAGTTTTAGCGGGCCTTTTAACGATTGGTGTTTACGGTTTCGAAGTAGCTCGAAAGCGTTGGTATATAGTTTTTGATTGATCAGCGAGGGCAGAGTAAAATATCAACTGGCAATAGTAATATTTTAATGCGTTGATAATGCGAGGTTGATTATGGTAACTGGATTCGAGCGAAGGTTACTCGTGAGAGCGCACTGGATAATGCCTAAAAAGCTAAATTATATTTAACCTGATACGAGTACGAAGGACGGCGGAGTATCGTATTCCGTAAATATCAGGAGAAGCAGATTGTTAATGCAGCAATGTCGAAACCGCATCGAATGCAGCGAATGACGTGTAACATTATACAATTAAATGCAGACGCATAATCTAAATATTAAGCTAATTAAATTTCGATTCAAGCGTGGTATTTCGTGCAGCACCGCAAAGATATACATTTTAAAACTATTTAAAAAAAAAAACCGAAAGCTTACTTCTCCATAAAAGGAGAATTTCCAGCTGAGCCCCTAACAATACTTTATTTAGGAAAGGCACTTTATACTTAGGCACGAACTATGACTGCTCCCGTGTATATCTGTGTGAACGAGAAAAAGGAGAAAGATAAAGGCGGGGGGAAGGACGTAATCTCCGAGTCCTCGAAATTGCAGCCGCCGACTACTCGCGTCCTTGACTCTACTTTCTTCTCGAGAGCAGCACGAGCAACTTTGTCCCTCTCCCTCTCTCTCTCTCTCTCTTTCTCTCGCTCTTACTTTACTTTGCAATAGTCGCACGGAACACATTGCGACTCGTTAAAAAGTTGTATAAATTCAACGCGCTTATACATGCACGCTAATACCGTAGGAGCGATAAATCCAATTGACCATTTTCGTGCAAAGTATAATATATATTCTTTGGCGCTTTGTGCTATACGCTTAATTGATTAGCGCAGATTGTTTGCCTCGCTCGGTGGATTTTACGCGCGACGTTTATAATTGGAAATTTATGCAGACGCGAAATGCGAAGGCTTTTTTCAAATATTTGTTTTGATTATTGCGCACGTATTCTTTAATTATTCTTAATTTATTTATTTAACTTGAATATATTCTTTAAATTGTACCCTCGAGTTTGAGAAGGTAATTTTACGTTATGTAATATTTTCAGTCCGCAAGTTGAAAATTTGTCGAGGGTATACGGATAATACAAATGAACCCATGATAAGTGATATGTGCATTGAATACGTATGACTTTCACAGCGTACCTGACAATCATACAAAACCGACTTCGGCAAATAAAAATGTCAATTATCCTCTTGAAATCTTTATCCAATGTATTTATCCAAATGAACGCATTAGATAAATGTTGTACAGTGTTGATTATGAATAATATTTTAATTACCCAATTTTGATCGAACGCGTTTCAAAACTATTTACACACAATATAGTCTTTCAGAAAGGACTAAGGTCTCAAGGCAAATTCCCGAACCTCTTCAAGACGTTATTTAAATCCCATATTTTGTCCCAATACGTCGAGGACGTCACCGTTAGCCCGCGCCAACGATTTCCCCCACAAAACTCGGAACGAACAGAGCCTCTCCTCCGCCGGGGCTCAAGCACACAATATCTACGAGCCCTCTCGGAAAACGCAAAGAAAAGCGATCCCGGGGAGATAAATAGAGATCGAAAGGCGGCGCCCACGCGATACACTCCAAACGCACGCAGGATCCTCCTGCATACATATAGGCGTAGGTGTCGCCTCGGCTTGCGGCCGTACATCAGGGCCGGGAGAGTATAAGCCGAGACCAACAAAGTTGGCCTATGCAGGGGAGGCTCGACTTTCCACTCTCTTTCTCTCTCACTCTCTCTCTCTCTCTCTCTGGCGTCCGCATCGAAGATCGTATCGATCGAGCGAAGGTGTATTGTGCGCGACCGAAGCGAAACCCATAAATTTCCTCTCTCTCTCTCTCTCTCCGGCTCAGCCCTATTCCCTCCCGCTCTGCGTGCACGTCGCACGAAATCACTGTGCGTCGCGCACAAAGGGAAGAGTTGTTTACACGTCGGACGTCTGGCTCGGTAAGTTTCCGCTCTCGTTTTCAGGGAAATTGACGCCGCCGCGCGCTCCGTGGCTAATCGCCGCGGTAATTGATTCAAGCCGCCTGCCTCCTCTCTCTCGGCTTCCTCGCCGAGCTGCTCCAGAGGCGGCCTTTACAGAAGGAGGAAGGCGCGCGCGCCGGCTGCGTTTCATTACGCGGTTATCGCGACGATATCGCTGAAAACTTTACTTTGATTATTCATCTCGCTCCGCCGAGCGTTAAGAGGCCGCGTGGGCAAAGATGCCGGTCTTCTCGCTGCTCTCTTTTGGGAGAGGAGGATGCGTCGCCAGTTGGTTTGCCGAGTTTACGGGTGGCGTGCGCGCGCGGCTTTCCGAAGGCTCTCGCTTATCTCGATCCCGTACCGTTAACGTTTCAGCGGGTTTTTTAATTTGTCGGCGCGCAAAGCGACTATTTTTACGCGTCTGAGTCTATATTTAATTAACCTCCTTCGTGCACGAATTATCTTTACTTATACCCTACTTTGCAGGCAGTTGGTATATATTAAGTTTTATTTACTCGTACGCATAATCTTTCAATTATTTATAAGAAAGAAGGATCCGGGCGAAGCTTCGGATGCAATTTTAAAAGTTATATTTTTCCGTTGAAGTTTTAGATAAACTATCGACCGACGGATTTTGCACAAATGCGTGTTTGATGGATGTTTTTAAAAAAGGATGCACTCCACTTTGATCCTCGGCTATACGTCTATATATATATATCTATTTCAATAAATCAAGCTCTCCCCTATAAAGTCTTGGAGAAAATCCTATTTGCTGTTGCGCGCAAATAACATCGCCTGTGTGCATACAGAATTCTATTTCACACGGTTCAGTAAAAAAAAGTTCTTCCGCATGGTCCCAAAAGCTACAAGAGATATTTCCGCGTTATTGATTTGTTAAAACATCCATTATTTACGAAGAATAATTGTATTTACATAAATTTTGCTCAAGGCGAATTGTAAAATTATCAATCTTTGGCAAACAGCTTCGGGGGTCGCGAGAAATTTTCGAGGATTGTCTCAAAATTTGAAACTTGGCAATAATAACTTTGATAACTGGAAAGAAACTCCGGCGCTCCAGCGTCTGTAAGCCTCTGTGCAACAGACTCTTCTCGAGAGAGCGAATGGCAGCGTATAACTTTGCCGAGTGCAACAAAATTAAAAAGTATATATATATACCTCGCGGAAAACTTGTAAAAGCGCAAAAGTGGAAAAATTAATAAAAAAAAAAAAAAAGAAATTAAATCCTCCTTCGTCCGTTCTATCATCGAGTTTTTAACAAGCGAATACCTCCGCGCGCGCAAAAAAAAAAAGTCAGCGCTCGGCGAAATAAAATCAGCAAACGGTCGCGCGCCCGTTAAAAGAGTCGCGGCGGCGACTTTGCCACTCCACTCGCGTAGTATACGCAGACGGGCTCTCAGGTGGAGTGCGCCTCGGATTTACATTCTCCCTCGGAGAGAGAGAGAGCTTTAGCGCGCGGGCAATGTTTTCAATAAAATTTCTCGGCGCGTAGCAGCGGCTGCGGCGGCGGCGGAGGCCTATACGTATATGCACGCTGGCAGGGCTCGCAATAAAGTCGGAGGAGTTAGTGCGCATCGCGCTCGGAATCGAGAAAAAGCGCGGCGCGCAGATGCGTCCCTCTCTCTCTCTCTCTCTCTCCTGACGTAAGGCTTTCGCCGGCGAATATATTTCTGGAATGAGGGGACGTAGAGAGAAGAAGGCCGGAGTGAGTCACCCCGTCGACGCCTCTCTTTCGCGCAAGGATGGACCTTGCGCTTATCGCGGTGGGTGTGGATCGCGTCCGCGCAACTATTACTATCAAAAGAGCAATTATGCCGGGGAAGGCGCCGCGGCGGAGCGCGCAACGCGCAACTGCACTCGCCGCTCTCTGGCACGCGCGGATTAACAACGGGTTACGTACCGTCTCCTGGCGGAGAGGGTCAATGACTATACGCAACGACCGGCGTGCCTTTATTTTCCACCTTTTACTGTTATTGTCCGTTTCGCGGGCTGAAATAAAGGCTCGAATAAAGCGAAGCGTCGCCTCAATTCGTCCCTTTGCGAGTATAATGCGGGCATTATGCCCGCCCGAAATTACGACACGCACCAACAAATTGTCGATTGCAGCCCCTCCCCCCGTTTTATGGGAGTTCGCGTACTTAAGTTCGAGGCAACTCGAGCAGAGTGCCTCGCGTTCTTTTCGGAAAATTCGAGTGTTCTAATGTTGTACGGCGGCTGTAAAGTATTTTTGAGGGATTGATGGGTGCTCCAGGTTGGGCTAAAGTGTATTGTGCAAGTTCGGTAACAGGTTTCAAAGTTGTTGCGGCGCGGAGAAAGTTTAATTTGAAATTTATAATATAAATTGATAACATCTCGGGACGAGAGTTTGTTTTAATACAAAATTCCACTTATACGACGTAAAAGTTTAAAAGGCCGGGATACAAGTACGTAATAACATAAATTACATACTTTTATCCAATAAAAGTTAAAGCCAGGTAACAAAGTTACAAAATGCATAAAATATCGACGTCGCGGTTATCGCGTTCGGATGCCTGCAGATTCGCGTTTCAATTTTCGCGCGACAGGAACGTAAATAAAATGTATGCGTAAAGCTTAAAATGCGGAAAAATTTTCCAGTGTCCGCTTTCTTATTAAATTTAATAACAAGACATTCGTTTCAAATGAAGCTCGAGGCAGAAAAATTATTTTGAGGTTCATTTACTTTACTCGAGTTTCTATTTAGAGAATGTGCACATTACGATATGTAATTTGAAAAAATATTTGAGAAAATTAATGAAACACCTAGAACGAAGGTGCGACTCTCGCACGTAATTCAGCGAATTGCCAAGTTTGCTGTTTAAGCAAGTTAAGCTCGCAGCAATCGCGCCTTATTGTAAGCGTATTTGTTAAGGTGCACTGATTTGAAACAGATTTTTTTAGATGAATTTTTTAAATATTTGCTTATGTACGCCCGAAAAATTATCAAAAAGTCTATTATAGTGTCAACTATAAATTTTCGATATTTTTGACTTTATTTCTTAGCTTAGGGGTGGAAACTTCAAGCTAACTTTTTTGTATGTTCCCGCTACCGTATATAGAGAATTAAATTTTTGTTTAATGTCTTTGTTTCTGAATCTATTTTTTTATAGTGACGTTTTCGCAAGTCTACTCTAGTGGGCAATTGTATATGTATTCGGGAGGCAACCTTATCAGTATTAATTTTTTACTCCATCTTATTTATCTTATTTATTACAATATTTTCATGACTTAAAAGATCGCGCAGCAAGATGGAGTCAGTAATCAGCTTTTCAATAAAGTTGGATGAATAGCGTTTGAAAAGTTTACGAGATGGAAAGTGTCATTTTCTATGTAAATATTTTTCAAAGAACATGAAAACCATATTCATTTACAGTAATAAAATCCCAATCGGCTTGTATAGAAAGAAAATAATATTTCAATAGTGAAATTGAATTTGTTTATTCATAAAAATTTCTCTTCGATTGATTTTTACTGACAATATTTTTTTCAACTAAAAACTAACCAGGAAAGTCTCACTCGTTCGGGTCACAGATTTTGTTCGATCTTTGGGATATGTTTTCTAATATTAAAATATGAAAGAAGCTGCGTGCGTTCGGCCTAACGCTCGATTTTTTAAAAGTTATGAGCTCTTTTAACGAAAAGCTAAAAAATATCGATTTTTGTTCAATCAGATGTAACTTTTCAATCAGATACAAAGGTGAGATCAAAATCTATCGATTAAAAAGAAAGACATCAAAAAATCTTCATTTGTTCAGAAGCTATGGCCTAACAAAAAATGACCATTAAAGTAGCATTAAAAAATCCACAAATTTCATGGACGTAATTTTAGCTTCTTTTATTATAAATTTTTATTTAGCTATAACTTTTGAACAAATAAAGATTTTTGGATCTTTTTTTTAATCGAAAGGATTTGATCGCATCTTACAAATGCCGGGAGTTAAAATACTCTATAATTAATAATTGAAAAGTTATATCTGATTGAACAAAAATCGATTTTTCTTAGCTTTTCACTAAAAG
>UCOL01003480.1:0-18885 GCA_900474335.1 Ormyrus nitidulus | reverse complement strand
GGGGGGGGGGGGGGGGGGAGAGGAATCTCCAGGCATTTCAGAAAGCCACAGCCGAACGGCCGTTCGATTATGGCGGCCCTTTTTTTCGGGGTAAAGCCCTGACAAAATTGCCTTCTCTCCTGCTTGGCGCGGCCTCATCGTTACCGCTTGACGTGCCGGTTAAATATTAAGAGCGGATCTTTTGCGAAAGAGTTTTGGAGAGGCGGGGGATAATTAAATTTCTTAAAGGAAGACAGGCGAGGGGGTTCAGGAGCTGGTGAAGTTTGGATAAATCGTCCTATGAATATTCATGTGCAAAACTTATCAAGCTTTGCTTCGGATAAGCAAATTATTTTTTAAGTGATTCGATGTTTGAATCTGTTTCACGGGTGATTTAAAGCCGCTCGAGTCGAAGATGAGGTCCTGTGGGAGATAATTATTAATTTATAATCAGATTATTAGTCAAGCATTAATTCTAGATTATGATTTTAAAAGCTTCATGATACATAATAGTTTTATATCAGAAAGGAGTAAAGTAAAGTTTAGTATTTTTTGGCTCATTTTTTATTTAAGTTTAAATTGTTTTAATTAAATTTGGGACAATTACGTTAAGTGATATAATCAAAATTTATTCTTGAATTTAATTGATATTACAAAAAGTTTAATTGATTAGTACTTTTGCATAAATTAAATCGGTTTAGTCAAATTTATGTGAAATCTCTTTTATTGAAAGTATACATTGGATTTATATCATGTGATCCAAATATAATTATTTAAGTAATAAAAGTTTTATTGAATTATGACGCAATAACTGAGTAATAACAAATCTGTAAATAATGAATGTAATATTACTCCAATAACATTTTATTACATTTTTTGAGTAAACTGCTATGTATCTTGTATAAATGAAATAAACTTAAATCCTTATCCCCTAAAGGCATAATAGTTTATTTTCATAAAGAAAAGTAAAATTACATCGCTATCCGGACAATCTCAATTCCCTCTTGAATTTCTCGAGACACTAGAGAGGACAGCCAGAACGTCCCTAAATAAAGTGACTGCAACAGAAAACGCATTCGCTCTTTTTTTTCATCAGCTCTTATTACTTAAGTACCAGAGCTCTCGTACTTAAAACCAGCGCAACAGGAGGCGCGAAAAAAAAAGAGAAGCTCACTCCGACAAATTAGCGACGGAATTCAGATTCAATTCACCCGTAAAACCTCGAGTTCCGCGTCAGTTTCGCTCTCGTCTCTCTTACGCTTTCGAGCGGTGCGATTCATAAATAAACCCGCGAGTGCTTAAGAAATAAAATTATCCGGGCGCAGCGAAAAAAAAAAAAAAATAGAAAGCGTCGAGGGGCCTCGAAAAGCCAAGGAAACAAGTTGGACTCTTGAATGAGTGTAGCCGAGCGAGCGCTTTTCCATCCCTCTTCGTACTCTCGCTTTCTTTCCTTTTTTTTTCGTTTATCCATATTTACTTCTGCAGCGAGGAGTGTACAATTGAGTGCTAGGAGGACACGCGCGAGCGACGCTGCTGCTGAAATTTGCATGCGACGAAAATCGAAAAAAACGTTGCGATAAATGTTTGTCCTTGATAAATTTAAGGAAGCAAACGGGGGGATTATATTTGCTTTTTGCTTTCTTCAAATTCGTACTTTTCGAGATAAAATTGATTCTTGAAAAAATTTTTTGAGCTTAGCATGTTGCTAAATTCACCGAAACATCGAGTATCCATTTAATTTTTTTTTTTAAGAGAGTAATAACCAATTAGCAGAAATTTATTCGACCGAGAAAACCAGTATTGATGATTTTAAACGAACGTAAAGAATTAACGGAAGCACGAAAAATATCATGAATTAAATGCATAATGTGCCGTTAACGATCAAAGAGAAACGTTTTTTAAGTTTGCATACTTTTTATCTACGTGGTACTAAAAGAAGTACTTATTTAGAACTTTTAATCCTTATTAATAATAAGAGCAACAAACTTTTACTTGTTAAATATTCTCACTTTTTAAAAATTTTATTTAGGATAAAAGGAAAGTTTTTACAATCTTTTATTTGCACCTTAGATGTAATTGCATATTCACATTAAGCACCGCTGGTGCTAGTTTGCGAACATGATTACTCTAATAAATCTAGTTCAAGCGTGAGAATTATCAATGTTTGAGAATCAGCTGAATTCCTAGAATGAGGATGTGGAATATTCAGATTTAGCCTAAATTTCAAATTCGCTAAAAGAAGGATTGCACGTTTAAAATTTAATCTGCCCGAAATGTGGTGTACGTACCGAAAACCGAGCTAAAAAATTTTAATTTCTCAAAAGAGCTCTATATATCTCGTAGTGCGACGTTTAAAAAGTCCGCAACTCGGCAGCAATAAGTAGATAAAGTCCGACTTTGGCGCGGCGAAAGGAGCAGCGGCCGAGATGGAAAAATGTTTGCTCCATTCAGCCGAAATCCCGCTTCAAACACATCAATACGACCGCTCGCTCTCCCTTTTGGCCCGCAAAACGAAATTCCCGCACGCGCCTCGATCGTACAAATCCCTCGCGGCTACGGTAACCGGATTTCGGCAATATCACCCGCCTCAGACTCCGGTCCCTCGCACACCCCCTCCCCCTCCAACCCCTAATCACCGGCGAGTTTCCAGGGCCCTCGCGGTGCACTTTCGCAGCGCCGAACCTCGGGGCTAAAAACGCCATTACACGAGGCGAGCACGCATTTCCGTCGGCGAGAGAGAGGGAGGGAGGGAGGCATTAAAATCAGCTCGCCGCTTAGCGTCCGATGAATGAGCTACGTGACTTCGCTGCGCCCGCGCAGTCCTCCATCCCCCCCCTCGTGGCGGAGATCGAGCGCCGGTGCATCCGCGCTCCACTCTTTCTCTCCCCCTGCCACTGCCGTCGCCGCCGTCGCCGACGCTGCTGCTGCTGCTGCTCTTATTGTCTGAATTGAAAACGTTAAGCTTTTCCTCGAGCTGTTTTTTAAAGTCGACCGAAATTCCGAGCGCGGAGGAGGAGAACTGCTGCGCGGCATTGTGCCTCGCGGCTCGCAATTGAAAATGCCTTTCTTCGAAATGAGGAGGATTTCGGTCGACGACGTAACTTTTTTAGCGCGCGCGCGAGGCCTCTCTCTCGCGAAAGCTCTCCCCCGCCGACCGATGCTTTAGGTCGCTTCGCTTTGTCGCGAGAATTCCCATTCTGCCTTTAATAAGAAGGCGCGCGCTTAAAAATATACAATGAACGAAGAGCCGCCCCCCCGCCTTCTTGAGGACTATTTGCGAAATTAAAGTGTCGGAAATTGTCGCCGACTCATTGAAGCCTGACGCGAGGCTCGGAAAATTTTTTAACGGACAACTTTTCAGGGGCCGAAAAGTTTTCGCGGTGCATTTCGAGAGTGATTTTACACTAATACTTTGATTCGCGAGTTTAAATACTTAATTGAGAGCGGATAAAAGATAATCTTGAGCGATTGTTTGCTCGAACGCGATGATAGCTATTTGCTGATTATTTTAATAACAACGTCGGCGTATCTGGGAAAACTTCCTACTTTGTGCGTAGGAGTAAAAATAGTGCGTTTGATACTCGTATCAGAAAGCACATGTTTAATTAATTGGGTTTACTTTCTATTAGAGTGGGAGGATGCCACTTTGTTTAATTAACTAATATAATATTTCCGAGAAACATTAAATTTTTCCTCTTCAAAGAATTTTATTATTCTTTAAGTTAATATTTGCGGTTTATAAAATTTTTAATTCTTGTTTGAAAATACCGCATAAAGTGCGATACTGTAATTAATCATACTACAGACTGTAAAAGGCGAAAACTTGGGTCTTTGACATTTTCTTGTGACTACATTTTCACGAATTATGAAAAAGTACGTTTTTAATTTTGAACTCTAACCAATTTCAATGCGAAATGTGTATTTTTAGAAATTACACGCGCGAAAGAAAATTAATTATTTTAATTGAAACGTTATGAACGAAAAATGAGATTAAAACTAATAGAATTCAGTCGACATTTATCCCTTAATTCATACAATACTCTCCGCAAGAAACTCGCTTTAATTATTGACGATTCTATCAGTTCTACAACTTTTCTTTCAATTTTCCAGCTATTACCCTGCGAAAAAAGATTGCATACAACGAGTACGTTTTAAGCCACGGTCGTTTACGGAATAACCCTTGAAACGCCCAGTTCCATCCCCTATAAAAATAACAATTAGAGCGAGCAAGCTCCACTTCTTACCCCCCCACCGGTAAAAAGCTCCAAAAGCACCGACGAGTCTCCCCTCCTACCGATACTCCCCCCCCCTCCCCTTCCCCCGAAAAGCTGCAGTCCGTCTTTCCTCGGAAGTGCACGGGGGCACGTCGCCTCTGTCCATGTAAAACCCTTCGCCGTGTCTTTCCGGTGTCGCCCGAGACACGCGGGCCGAAAAGAAATAGTCCGCGAAGGCGGCCGAGCGAGCGAGACAGGGAGAGAGAGAGGGAGGGGGAGAAAGAGCGGAGGAGTAGGAGGAGGCGGAGAAGGAGGAGGAGTAGGACGGGCGCACAAAGAAGGCAGACGTGCGCGCGCGAGCGAGGGAGAGAGAGAGAGAGAGCGGGACCACAGTTAGCATCATAGATAGTACCGCGCATGCACCATTGACGTTAGTAAGAGCGCCCGGATTTCAGTGCGCTCGGCATCGCGAACCCGGCTGGACGGCTTTTCGGGGGCTTCCGCTCGCTCGCTCTCGGCCCCCGCGCGCTTTCGACACGTTCTCTCTCTCTTTCTCTCTTCTCTCTCTCTCACTCTCGAGTCGGCCGGGAAAATCAAACGTTGGCCGCGAGATCGGCCGATTAATTATATATATATTAGGTGCAGTGTACCCGTTTTCAAGCATCGAGCCTTTTTTTTTCCTTGTTTCTTTATGACCGAGCCTCTCCTCGTCCGGTAATTGCTTGCCCATTCAGGCGGAGAGGCACGTGTGTGGGTGCTACTTTCTCTCTCTCTCTGGCTCTCTCTCTCTCTCTTGCTTTTTACCCCCTTTTCAGAGAGAGAGAGCGAAGAGGAGCTTTTTTGTCACACGAAAGCTCGCCCGCGGCTACGGCGAGCTTTTCTGGCCGATGAGACGCCAAAGAGAAGTGGAGTCGGCCTGAAATCGGCCGGATTTTTAGACCGAAAGCTTCGGGCTTTTTTCTGAGTAAGTTGCCCAAAGGGACCCAAGGCACATTTGCAGATTGCCAAGGAATGCCTTGATTTTTCTTTCTTCTGGCGAGGCTGTCACTCTTGGATGAAGGCGAATCAATTTTTTTTCTCCGGGTTCAAGACGTCTTGCGAAATTTTTTGCTTCGCGGATGCTTTACTTCGAAAGGTTGAGTTAAAAAGTAAAAGAAATTTTTAAGTTTTTAATTTACGCAAAATCAAGCAGATCGTAGTGTTACTAATAAATTTGAATAAATTACAAGTGTTTCGTTTTTTTAATTTAAACAAAAATTAAATTCTGCGTTTTAAAGTAAATAGCACTTTCTCACGTGATACTTCACAATTAATAACACGTCGAAATTCTATTTTGCGTATTAAAGCTGATATTCTTTTACACGTAAAAGTAATTTAAATCAACAGTTGGAAACCTAATAATTTTACTTTTCGTTACGATAAGCTGGTTTCATAATAAAATAAAATTTCTCCCAAGTTTGTAAAATAAAGCATCGAAATTTACAATCAACTTGTTTAATTAATATAATTATTTCAAAGTGGCGTGTTTTATCTCTTTTACAAGTAAATTTATCGTTTCGAAATTCAATTATTTTTTCATTATGCAATCCATAAATTAATACAATTAATTTAATACAGTCAATTAAGTCTTTTATCGCGGACCTTGAAAATCGCATATAATTTGCCGCGCGTTTTGTAAACTAGGTGAAGTTCAGTGCTAATTTGCAATCACCGCTCGCAACACACCTCCGTAACTCATATATTTCCCGAAAAAAAAAAAAAAATCGATGCCCACCCGGCTGCAAAATTTCGTTGCACGCAGGGAGAGCAGCCTCGAAAGCGTTTAAAACGCCATCATCTACGACTGACAGTGGCTCGTACACATAAAAAGCCGGCAGCTCGCGGGATTATCGGCGACTAACATGCGACCTTACGTGTCACATTAGCATACATCGAGGCGGCGGCTTACCCAAAAATCCGGCGGCCGCACAACGACCTGCGGAATGGGCCGCCGGTGATGATCGGCGAGGATCGCCGGGAGGATGCCGCCGAGGCCGGGATCGGGCCGCCGAGCCCCGCCGCCAGATCGACTTCCAGAAGAATCGGCCCGGAGCTCGTAAGGAACGCAGCTGCTTATTGCGGTAGGTGTTGTCAGTGTGTATGTTCGCTTTGTTCGGCAGCCGCGGTGTATTCCGTTTGCGGGGCAGTGTAAATAAGCGGAGGGGGGGGGGGGCAATTCATTGTTCAAACTTGGCGCGGATGAGTTTATTGCCGGGACTTGAAACGAGAATTTTGATGAAGTTCTCACCTTGGCACGGATGAAAGGAGGCGAGTCTTCAAAGTGTGAAAGCGACGTCGCCGTGTAGTACGAGTTTTTCGGTCCAAATAATAAAGTTCGGGGGAGCCGAAATATGCGGCGGGGTCGGGAGGAGCTTGGGAGCAGGTTTGGCAAGCCAAGTCTTGATTTTCGCGGCGTCATTTATCGGGAGATCGTTGAGCCGCTTGATAATAGTGGCGACTGATCGGCCGATCAGGCTGTTTTTAGCAGGGATCGTTTTATGATTTTATTGCTCGGTGATAAAAAGTAATATGCAATTTTTTTTTTTTATTTATTTAAGGAAATAGATGGAAAAGCGTAATGTTTCTCGGTATGATTGATATTCCGAGATCTGTATAAAAAATAGCGAGGAAATAATCGACTAAAAATATTTAAGAATTTTCTTTAAAGAATGTGCAGTCATTTTGACATTTGTCTTACTGCGAAACTTTTACAAAGAATTCACAATTTATTATTTTGTTACTGCGGATGAGTTGAAAATAATTGAAGCTTATAACGAAGTTCATAAAATACACGAGAGAAAAATGGAGTAGAATAATAAATTGCTATTTCTTCGAAATTGTTTTATAAAATTATTTATCAAAGTATTGGCAATTTTGCAGCAAGCGAAAGCTTTCCTTTCTAAAGCTTTCCTTTCCAAGCGAAAATCCTATTTATGAAAAACGATTCGGTTTTAAAAGATTTTTGAAAAACAATTAATTCATGCGCAACAGGCTTGCAATCAAATTATTCAAAGTCTATTCATTACTTCACGATTAAATCGATCGCATAGGCCGATTAAATAGATCTTTATATCAATTTATTCTTGATCAATAATAACAGCAAATAAATGTAATTACAGCTTTGTAATTTCAACCTCGAGAAAATGCTGCTCGTTCGATTCGATATCTAAAATATAACTACGCATCGAGTAGAAAGCTTTAATCCCGACTATAAATTACCAAAATGAATTTTTCGATTCTATTTTGAGCAATATCCGACGGAATTTTTAAGAGGATTCTATTGCACAAGTTCACCTCACTTTTCGAATTCGCATATATGATTTTCAAACCGCCTTGTTTAGAAAGCGCTCTTATTCGTGTGACCCATAGCTGTTGGCAACTTTCTTTACGTAACACGTCAGACATAATGCAGCTGATACATGCAGTTTTTTAGATTATTAATAAGTAAGAAGTGATAAAAGTGTCAAACAATGTGATAGAAAAAAATATACTGATTACGTCGCCGACTCTTACGTAACGGAGTTACAGGCAATTATTTTTCTTTGACTAAATAACCAAATACAAAAAAAATCATTACTTACGAACGGAAGATTTTTCGTCTTTTGTAAAATCAACTTTGGCCAAAAATTTTTACTTTCCCTTTATCCTCGTAAAATTTACAGCGCGCAGTAAATTTTTTACGCGGAACGTCGAATTCGCGCTGATTTAGCGATGAACTTTTTTTTTACCTCTACGCACATTTTAGCATCTGTTTCGTCTCGCGTCGAATTCTCAATCCCACACTTGTGCTCACAAAAACGTATACAGCTTATCCAATTTTTTTGAATACATTAACGAGTTTCGACAAAAATGCATCGAAACGAGAGAGTTCGGCCTGCAAAATTATATCTCACGACGTCTCGATAATCGATCGCGGACTTTTTGCGCTCAACCGAGAATCTTATTTAATTATTACCGAGCGCCTCGCAGTAACACAAGCAGCGTTCAGTGCGCGCGTTAGTCAATTAAAAAGACTAACAGACTTGTCGGACTTGTCTCTTTTTTCCTTCGCGCTCTCATTGTACATCCTCGGGGCGTGTACGCTTTCTAAATTATCATTGACGGAGGAAGGGAAGGTGGCGCAAGAGAGAGAGAGAGAGAGAGAGAGAGAGAAGAGGGAACGCAAAGTCCTCAATCGCGACTAACGAACGCTTAATAGAATTTCCATCAATTGCCAGGGCGGAACGGCGCCACTTAATGAAGAGATATTTACGGACTAACTAAACGGCCGCAGCGTTTTATAGGTTTTTGATTAGCGCGCCTAATGTAATCAAGCCGCCTCATAAATGTCCCGACCTCCTCGCCTATTTACGTATACGTAGCGAGAGCCCGTAACGAAAAAAAAAAAAAAAAGAAACAGCCGTAAGCTCTCGGAACGAGGCGTTAATCTTCGTCGCGCGCGGAGACGTAGAGAGACACGCGAGGCACGAAGCAATCGTAAAAATCTCTCGCGTAATTTCGTGTTTTTGCAGCCGCGTGCCCCGTTTTTTCGCGGCTTTCCTCCGGCGACTCTCGGCGCGTCGCTGTTTTTCTTTCCCGCGCAGAGAAAACGCGAGGAATACGCGGAGAGAGAGAGAGACGTAAATTATCGAGAAATAAACGCCGCTCGCCTGCAAATTATTCGGCAAACTTTCGAGGGCACGTGACGCCTGATGTGCTTTTTTTTTCCGAGGGAGGAACGGCGACGGGCGGAGTCGCAGAATTTTTCTCGAGCGATCGCAGAGACATTTCTCGCGTGTCGGGGATTTAACGTCCGATGTTTCGTAAGTTGTTAAAGATCGAAGTCGAAAGTGCGACTGTACTCTTTGGGAAAAATTTCTGAGGTGCACAGCAGTTTCCTTCAGTATCGTGTCATTGTTCTTCGACGTGTTCGATGTCGAATGATTGCCGAGAGATCGAAAATCATGTGATTTCTTTTTATAAGCCCAGAGATATTCGTTCGAAGAAATATAACGAAAGTGCCTATTTTCGCAATAAAATATTGGCCGCAACGCGTAAATTATTTAAACAAAACTGATTCATTTAAAATGCAAATGTTTACCTTAACCAGCGATACGTTTTACAACTGATAAGCGTTCCGTGGCGCCTTAAGAAACAAATATCGAAATCCTCTAGAGAAAGCGCGTGCATGATCTTTTTGCTTTGCGCATAAAAAAAAGCAGCAAAGTCACCGAGCCAGGCTGCCTCATGAATAACGCATAAGCGCATTCTTAATAAATCGCGAAAACCAAATAAAAGCAGAAGCACATCGCCCGGAGATACGAAGATCGAGGGAACAAGAGACTATAAAGTACATAAAAACTCGTTAAACGGGAGCGCGGCGCGCCTAACCCCCGAACCTCTCTCTCTCTCTCTCTCTAAGCTATCGGAAATAACTTTGCTCGTTGACGGAACTTGTATTTTTATGCGCGGAATATCGCCGACTCATCCCGGGAATATTCAGCCGGCTCTCCCGCTAATCTCTTCTCATGCAGCTCGGGGAACCATTAAAATTCCCCAAAGAAGCGCGAAAGCATCTGACCTTAAAAGTCGCATCGGGAGTCGTTTCGCCGAAAGCTCTCTTCGTGACGGTCGAGCCGCCCCCCCCCCCTTTTCCCAGGCGAGAGACAGAAGTTGAGGAAAAGTTTTTTCGTTCGAAAATAATTAGCGCGGGCGCGCTGCCAAGTGTGGCTCTGAGATCGACGCCTTCTCTTTGATAGCCTCCGCCGTCGTGGCAGCACCTCGGATGTACACAGCGAAGCTCTTCTGCCTTTACAACCTGGCTAATTTTGCGGATTGGTCTTAAGACGGGGGGGCATTTTCACGGATTAGTCACGTCTATTTTCACGCCTGTTGGGGTTTATTTCGCTGTTTTACAGCGGGCGAAATCGTCGTTGCGTTAAATTTGCGCGATTGACGGCTTGTTTACGTTGTTTGTAGTTATATCGTTAGGAAAATAGAGAAGTTAAACGGAGAAAAGCGTTTTAGCAAAAATTACTATATATTCGTCGGTATGTAACAGTCTTTGTGTCAGCGTGAAAATTACTATACTTTCTACCATTATTCCTAAACTTGTAAAGAAATTACTAAATATATTTGTATAATAAAACATTATTGTACTGTAGCAGATTTTGGTATAAAGTATAGTTAATTCACCCTGATTCAGAAACTGTCCTTGAGATACCGACGAGAATAGTAATTTTTCCTAAAACACTCTTCTTTTCCAAGAATTTTAATCGTGGTACTATTTTATAGACCTAACCAGTGACAGCATCAATATTACTCAATACATTTGTAAAATTTAAAAAAAAGATCTGCATTTATTAACAATATTATTATACAAATGATAAACTTTTTATAAAATTATGCCCGTATACCTTTATAATATATTAAAAATTATGCTTTCACTCGTCTCATCAATATGTAATATCGTTCTTCATACTACTTGTAAATCCTTTAAATAAATCCTGCGAATGTTAAAATTATACATTATAGTTTAATTGAATTCAAAAATACATGTGAAAGGACAGATTAATATTTCCTCGTATAATCATAACATTTGTAATCGTGTTGGTGTATCCTACAGATTACGATTTTGTTTTCAATATACTTTTGACCCCATTTATGGGCGCATTATTACGTTACTTGCCTTTATGCATTATAATGTCAGATTGCATTTGCGTTTTATAATAGACCAACGCTGCAATCTATTGTCACGTAAAACAAAACTCGGCCAAGCGCGAAATCGGACCCACGTCTGGATCTAAAGTCAAAGATGAGAATCTATTCACCTCCTGTTTTCGGTCTAAAAGTGCTCGCGAATTTTAACGCGTCAAGACAATCGTGGACAAATTAAAAGTCGGAGAACACGTCGAATCCTCATTTTTATCCAAAGATCTACATTAATAAAGTTCGAAACGTCGATTCTCCAGTTTTAAAGGTCTCGCGTTCGAAAAAAAAATGCTTTAAGGAGCCTTGTACATTTCTCCCAGAAGACACAGCCGGAATACTGCGAGCTGCAATTTCTCGCGACGTATAAGACCCTTATTTCAAGGCTGCAGCTCAGTGATTCCCAGGCAGTAAATAGCCGACAGGATCGTCGTCGCAATAGGAATCCCGCACACAGCCATTGTGGAGGCGGCGCGCGCGCAATAAATGACGTATGTCGTCGAATCGTATATGTATATATAACGGCGCATTTGCGCGTCGCTCGTAAGGGATCGAGTAAATTAGGTTTACGTCGCGCTCCCGTACCGTCGACTATTTGCTTTACATCTACGACTCTGTCTGACGACGCCGCTTCTCGGCCTCTCCGTTCCTCCCTCTGACACTCCCTCCTACGCTCTCTCTCTCTGCATTGTGCATTGGTTTTAGATTTCCTGTCGCACAGCATTAGAAGATTGAATTTGGAGCGTTACCCAGTCGGGACGCCGTGCGGGCTTTTCACACCGCGGCCGGAACATTCGACGCGACAAATTTCATTTGATCTTTTATACGCTGCGCGCTCCGTTCGATTTCTGTATTATGTCGACGTTGAGAGGTAAATAAGAAAATCCATAAACTAACTTCATTTAAATTTTGTGAAAAAACAACGTGCAAAGTCGGATATTTTAAGATCGGTCGAGGCGAGGTAAAATCATTTATTTTCATTAAAAATAAATCAAGCATCGGAAAATATGGACCCTGTACAAAACGAGAGCCTAAACATCGGCAGCATTGAAGTATATAGAGGCAAGTCCCCGCAGCACCGCGTCGACGAGAAATCAGTGCCCGCGTCTGCCAACGAGCGCGCAACAAAATCCAATTGCGCCGGATTAGAGCTTCGCCGAAAGGACGGCTCAAGTGATCTTTAATTTAGCTAATGCAAAGATTGGCATTGTCGTGGCTTGGCATTGTTGTCGCGCTCGCTGGGCAGCGACCGGGATAAAAAAAAAAGTCACCGGGCAATAATAGTCGGTGCGTTGCACTCTCGTCTCGACGGACGGACAGAAAGAGAGAAAGAGAGAGAGAGAGAGAGAGAGAAAGGTTATCATTGGCAAGTAGTGGAAGTAAATGCTCGGTACTGCGGCCGCGCACTCTGCACTTATACATATTTGCACGTACGGCCGCTCGAAACGAGTTAAGTTGATGCCGGGGCTGCGAGAAAATTAAAGGGAACAAGGGCTTTGTAAACAGAAAACGCCGCCGCGAAATTCGTCGCTTTATTTTCCTTTTGCTTTGTGTCGCGAGCGCTTTTAACGGCGTTCGCTGAAACAAATATATCCTCTCGGCGCCCCGCGGTGCGTCCTTTTGTCGCTCCGCCGACGGAACAAAGTTGCTTTCGGGCGTGGACTCTTCGTTCGTTCATTCGGTTGTTAAGGATGGGGCTGGACGAAGTTGTTGGTGCAGCTGTCGGTATTTTAAAACTAGATGGTCGTCCACCTACGTGAATTTTCTGCGTCGTTAATCAGATTTGGTGCGGAATTTTAGTTTGTCGAGGGTTCGTACGCGGAAAAGTGATTTTAAAAAAAGAAGTTTCAGCTAAATTTTACGGCTGTTTCAATACTCGTCATTACTAAAGATATTGCACGATTTTTCAATGACAAAGAGTTAAGTTGTAAAAACAATTTTCAAGCTGCTACAATTATATTGTAAATTAAAGACGCGATTCGATGATTTGTCAGTGAAACAATTAGCACAATCTCTCGTTGATAATGTTTAAAAATTCTTGAAACATCGTAAATAAAATTTAAATCTAAGTGCAAATAACGTCTGTTGTACGTTAACGCTTGCTGGTAGCTAAAATAAAAAAAAATAGTTTCTTATAGCTTGCATAAAGTAGGAAGCTTATTACAAGGTTAAGCAATCGATACAAGTACTTTCTCTGTCAAGTTCAGAAACACGCTGCTTGGAAAATTGACGTAATGCACTTTTGCTTATTTAAATAAAAGAAGAATAAATAACTATAATTTATTATTCTTCAAAAATATCACGGTCTTAAATCAAGTCTTCTTATATAAAGTTAAATAAACTTTTTCTTTACAAACCCAAAAATGATACATAAAATAAAAATAAAATAACGTAAATCTTCTACATTCGCATAAATTTCGTCGCCACTAACAGGCCTAATCGGTTAAAACTGAAATTTTCCTCGCTAATTACAGGGTCTCTCTCTCGCCCTGCATTAACCCGCTGCCCTCGTCCGCGCACAATCGCCCGTTTAATTAGAGCGCATTCATTAACCCGGGGGGTGTATAAAAATCAATTATTCTTAGGGGTCTGAATGAGGGTGGCGCGGTATGTACATCGATTCCTCGCATTGTCGGGGCGCCGGACGACAAAGAGGCCGAATGAAAGAGACTGACACACGAGGCGCAAGCATATAGGCAGAGAAAGAAACAATCAGAGCGCGCTAAATGGGAAATAGATTATGCAGATACCTAGGAGGGAAAAGTTATGCAACCGCGGAGCTGCGCGTTTAGTCTCTCTCTCTCTCTCTCTCTCTCTCTCTTCGAGAGGGAACGTTTTTTTTTCGATGGAATTAATGTCGAATAATTTGTTTTTTATCGAGAGCTGAGTAATGCTTCGATTCAATTACTGAACTAATATCTTAATTAAGCTTTACTTTGCTTTTCACTTTGACTCTGTGGACAACGTATGATTTACATTGATTTCAATGTAGTGATATAGACGTCCCATTGTTTTTACAAACGACAAAATTAATGCTTCTGTAAAGCAACTTGCAACTTGTACGCTGTAAGAAAAGTGACAAGATTCTAACGCAACTTATAAATATTCAAATTAGGTTCCATCTTCTTTCTTCTAAGAATATAATATTCCCAAGCGACACTTTGTAGCTATTAGTCGCGATAAAAGCATTTCCATTTCCACGCGATTTCTTCTGGGCAAGATTTAGATCTCTGAAATTAGATTGTCAAAGTGGCCAGGAATAGATGATTGACGACCGGGTGGATGCAATATTCGTAAATAATTCATTATGCAAGGAATGATGGCGGTTAAAAAACTAAAATAAGTTAAAAATAGTATAACAATACGATGCTTTTATTTTTAACTCGTGCACAATAATGAACCTCTCTTTTTAAGCAGACTGAAAAAAAAATGCTCGTCGCCCTGCTTCTCGGTACGAGCAGCGCGACTAAATAAATCTCCGCGGAAGCAGTCGTTCGTAAAATTGCCCCGGCATTTCCGAATATGGCATGTACGCACATACAAATCGCGGGCAATTCAAGTACAATGCAACAGCTTCCCTCCCTCGGCAACATTATATACCATTTCCTGCAGGAACGGCTGGTAATCGTTCTTTATTAAAGCGACTCGACTTTACGAGGACGGCCCGGAGACCGAGGAGGCGAATTAATTAGTCGTCCGCGATAGACCTCGCAGTAAACTAATAAACTTCCACTCTGTCAGCGTTAAAACAATAAAACTCGGCGGCGGCGGGGGGGGGGGCCCTTCTTCCCGACATAATTACCGCGGCCGAAAGCTTTCGAATGAAAATCACGTTTTAATTGCGGTCGGGCTCTCTCTTTCGAGCTAATTAATTAACCCGAGAGACAGCGGGCTAATCAATTTTTCCGCCCAGCTAAAAAGTTCGCCGGCCGATTTTCACCTCCAATCCCGTCTGCCCAAGAATCACGTACGCAGAACGGTCGCGGGAAGGAGAGAGGAATGCCGACGAAAACTTTCGTCGTCCGGAACAGACGCGAGACGAGGCGTTGCCGCATCTCGTAACTTACTTTCCGCGGGTAGATTAGAGCTGGCAGCTTCGGGCATCGCTCCTCGCTCGTCTTACCCCTCGGAGTTGAGAGAAGCCCCCCCCCCCCCCCCCCCCCCCCCCCCCCCCCCCTACTTCGCGCCTCTGCGGCCGAGAGACTCTTTCTCTCTGCGGCTTCCGCGCTCCATTTTTCGCTGCGTGCCGGGAGCGAAAGCACTGAAATTATTGAGTTATATAAATAAAAGGGCGCGAAGTCGGACTTGTTGAGGCGATATAAAAATAGCCGCTGATTCCGTAAGGAAGTATCGGCTGATTAACTGTACGGCGCTGGAAGCTGCGAGTTTAATTGGCCATTAAGCACTTTTCTGCTACTTTGGGCAAGGCAATTACAAGCGTTTAAGCCATTCGGTCAGATAATTATAATGGCTTAATTTTATGAAAATTACAAACTTGAACATTTTCCTAACTTCGTAGCATTCTGCACTTTCGTAAAGTACGCGGAGAGAATTTTTGCTGAAAAATTACCCCCTAAATTAGGCTAATCGCAGGACAATGCGATGCTCTGGATAATATTTAGCCTCTTTTAGAATAATATTTACTCTAATCGCGAGTAAATTTTATCTTGTGCAATATTTATACATATTTCTGTGTAAATATTGATAAGTAATGTCATTATATTGTACATTTTATGTGATTAAAATTTACTCGAAAAGAGTCTAAATTTATACTGTCGGTAACATTTTCACAACAAAACAGTTGAATATAACCTCATTCGCAAGTATATTTAGCTTGTAAAATTTCTAAAAATTTTCTAATTTAATTAATTCATTTTAATTTATTCAATAATAATAATAATACATCTTTAAATTTTAATACTAATATTATTGTAGATACACGTGCAACTATTGAACTTTTCTTTGAGGATACTTTTTGCTCAGTTTTCAAGTAAAAATTCGTCTGATGATGATTAAATTACGACCAGATGGCATAGCGGTCTCTGGTTACTCGATTTCCTGCTAATTTTTAAAACGAATTCCGAGAAATTTTTACGCGAAAATTTTGTCCGCGTACTTTGAGAAATTCATATCAAAGTACTTCAAAATATTTATTATATCAGTATGAGAAATGTTTAATCGGGATTTTTTAAAACTATTTATGCTTTGTGGTGCTAGATTAGAATTTAAAAATTGATATATTTAATGAACCTTTACAGAGTATACTTTACAGCTCTCTTAAACTTTTATTTAGCATTCATTTTATTTCTTACTTTTTAGTATACACTTGGATAAAAATCTTTCATTAAAAAAAAGAAATTACTTGAATACCTTTAAAGTAGCCCGGCAACGATTTTTAGTCAAGCTCATTTAATTTTAAATACGTAACTTTTTTCTTTAATCTTTAATTTTATTTTGATACACATCTAAATGGTCAATTCCAGTAATTTTCTTTACTTACATCCACTGTGCAAGTAAAAAATAAGATTATTTCAGGGTTCAAAAAGTATAAGTAAATTTTCTAATTACTCTGTAAGACAATGTTCGAACTTTTATATGTAAGTCAAGCACGGACATATTTTTTTTATTTTCTTTTATCTCGCTTTATAATGTTTTCCCACCCTGACATATTTTTCCTGCTGACGTTTCCGACTTTTCCCGCGTACAATGATTTTTTTACGACGCTCCTTTTACCGTTTCTTTATCGGTTTTACTTGTACGCCTTATTCTTCACTTCAGAAACTTTTTTTACCTGTTAGCTCTTGCACTTCTTATCGGATTATAAGTGGACACTGAAGTCTATTCTTGACCGTGTATTTTTATGCTTTTTCCATCTCTCACCTTTGAGTTCAATTCTGTTTTTCTCTCTTGGTTTTCTTAAAACTTGAAAGATCAACAAAATTTTATTCATCTTGGATTTAGACACTCAGGAAATACAAAATTATTTTTTTTTCCAATTTACGAATGAGACTTACAATTAACATTCTGAGAAATTATCGTACTTCATTTGACTAAGCAGCTTAGTTAAAGTTAGCAAGCTGTACTTCCATTGTCTATTATTCAATTGAAGACATTGCTATGTTCCTGTCGTTATTACGACTGAAGTTTATAATTGATTTGACAAGAATACGTGGCCAATCTGATTACGAAGTTATCTACTTGCTACATTTCATCTTAAGCGATTACATTTGATGGCACTAATTTGTGAAGTACTCTTTACTTTTTCTTTATTTTGAATTTATTTGCGTAATCGATTTAAATGTCAAAATTATAAGTATTTTATTTCGAATTTACATTTAGCTCAGAGAACATTTATTTTTGTAATTTTCAATTTTAAAGACTCTGCTGACGCACGAATTGTTAAAAAGTACAATCGATCGAATCCAAGCACATAAAGAGACAGACAAAAAGTTCAGAAATGCAACACAACGCGACTAAATCGCAAGCAGGCGGCAAGAAATATCAGCGGGCAAAGTCCGTAAGGTACTTTCCACAACTCGATAAAGTACTTGATTAATCGCGCGGGAATTTACGCCGCGGTACACAAAACTAAAGCGCGCCAGCAGAGACAACCGCTCTGCGGGAGTTTAGGCTTTCCGTACCCAGCGACTTGGCCGCTCCGCGATCACTCTTCCCTGCGGTTTCCGAAACTTGCGGGCTTCGTCGGTGGCCGACGCTGTAAAGAAAAACTCGGACACCGTCCTCCGCGAGGAGCAGTAAGCAGAGTCGATAAAATCACTTGCCGAAGGAGCGGAGTGTTTATGGGGCCGCCTCGAAAGACCGATCGTCCATTCTTTAAATGGGGGGGAAAGCTCGTGTACTTGCTTCGAGCCGCGAAAGTAACAAAGCGAGAGTCCGTGCAAAGCCTTTTTCGGGAAACAAGCTTTGCAGGATCGACGATGTGTTTTCGGTAACAAATTATTTTTTGCGGAAGGGGGACTGTCCAGGTTGACTAAATGGGAGGGTCTCCTTTAAAAGAATAGCTTTTCTTTGATAATAGGCAAGTCATTTATTTGCCTGTCTGATTAAGTAAAAATGTTCTTTTAAATGATTGTTTTATTTATAAGATAAAGTGCATGTTAATGGTAAGGCTATATAATCTTAGGACTCGATTTTCTAAGAAATTCAATCTTTACAACAAGTAAAAAGTGGATATGTCAGTTTCTTAAATTTCATTTACAAGAAACAAGGCTGGTTCAGCTGAAAGCAATTTTTATCAAAATATATAATAAATATTTATATTTTTTCAGTAAGTATAATCTGAAATGATTTTAGTAGATAAACTACAGGTAAACAAAATTGTGAATAAAATAAACAAAATTAATGTTTTTTAATCTTTCCCTGGTAGAATCTTTAGCAGGTTCTTAACTATAATATGTTACATTAAAAATTCAGCTAAAATCGACAGATTTTGAACAACGAACTAGTTAATAATACGTTAAGCTAAGGGAGATCTACGTGAAAATTTGGCGACATAACCTATATACATTTGGCAAAAAAACATAATAATTATTATTATTTTAAATATTCAATATGCTGCTTGAATATATCATCTAATGCATCCATTTTTGTCTGTTAATTTTACAACGATAGTTGTTACAATATCTTTTATTTTCCATTGTTATCTATGAATTTTTATATGAACTAGCACCATCCAAGCGCGCTAAATATTTTCTATGTTAGACTAAGATACTTTTAATAAAAAAATATTTCTCTCATATTGAAATTCTTTTAATTTATTGAGACGTTACAAATGAATTACAAAACACAGACTTGGGAAACCGTTTCGATTGGCAAATTGTAAGTTCAAACTCATAGGTTATGTTATTAACGAAAATTAAATAAAATAATTTATAAAGTCTGCTTCTGCTAGTCCAATCTAACCTTATTTTATACTACAGCCAATCACGTAAGTCTTTAATGCAAC
>UCOL01003479.1:0-18771 GCA_900474335.1 Ormyrus nitidulus | reverse complement strand
ATGTAATACTTGGTTAGTATCAGAAAGTAAGGGCGCGCGAAGCGCGCATGAACTTGCTAGTTAAATAAAACAAAACAACAACAAAAACAAAAATAACAAAATGTTTTTTCGACAAAACATCCATTCGACAAAAAAATCATTCGACAAAAAGGTTTTTGACCAAACGTCCGTCGACCATAATTCCTTCGATCAAAAGGTTTCGACAAAACGTCCTAGAACCGCATTCAGATCTTAATATCGTAATATAAAAAAAAAATTAAGATATATAAGATAGACCCAATAGTTAAATATACAAGAGATATTTCAAATGATCAATCCTTTCATTATTTTTTAGGAATTATGATCAATTAAAATACTAAAATGTAAGTTATTTTTATACTATTATTGAATTGAAGTAATAATAAGAATTAACAACCTTTCGTGTTCAATAATGACCAGAGTCTGTTTATAATTTTTGCATTATTATAAAGATGGTGATTTTTCACTTTGCATATTTAAAAAATAATTCATAAATTAAATTTTTACAATAAATTTTGTCAAAGATAATGGATATGGCTAGTCTAAAGTAATGAATAAATACAAAATTCTATGAATATAAATAAACACAAATTAACAGTAAATATTTTAAAGATTATAAAAATATAAAAATCTAATATTTTTTATATAATCATTGAGTGATAATTAAAAAATAGTTTATCTTTTACAACTACTACAGGAAGTTCTACAGAATCCCTTAAGAACAGGAATGATCGATATATCAACCAACAGCCAGGTCGGAGACTCCACATAAGAAATTCATTGAATTTGTTTATAAATTGAACATCTAATAAGAGATAAGATCCCACTGTTAAGAGGTTAATATCAAACTAAACAGAACTGCAATATATTTTTTGATGTTATTTGAAAAACAATTTTAAAATTATGACAGGCAAGTACAAGCTTACAAGAAAATCGCTTTTTTAGCAAATCTTTTTAAAGAACACTATTAATAAACTAAAATAAATATTATCTTTATGCAACAAATGTTTGAAATTAATTAAAAATCACATAGCATAAAAAATTATAAAATATTTTTACACTTCAGTACTCTTGACAATTGTTTTATAAAAAATTTTCAGCTGTACAAAATTTTAATTTAAAATTAAATTTTTCTAATTCTTACAACCCTCTGCATTAAAATATTAAAGAAATATACTATACATAAAATGCAATCTCATTATAACCTCTTTTTATTAGAAAATTGCTATTTAAAAACTCAGAACATAAAATTAATAAGCTGTATGAATAAACTAACATAACATCGATAATAATAAATAAATAAATAAGTTTTTAATCATTATTCAAAGATTTATAGTTGTTTAATATTCAAATATATCATAACAACAACCTCAACCTATTATGTCTAATTGATTGTAATAAAATGAGAATGATGAATTTATTAATATTATAAGAACATAAGTTTACTAATATTGAAAATGTAATTATAATTTTTGAAAGGATTTTTTACTTTTTTTTATGGAATACAGATTAATATTTTTTGATAAAACAAAGATTAATACTAACCCACTATTTTCAACAGCTTTTTGTGCATATTCAACTTGGAAAACTCGTCCATCAGGAGAAAACTGTGATGCTGATAAATCATACTAAAAATTTAATGTAATTAGTAAATAAATAATTAAATGCATATTATTTATGTTATAAATTGTAGAATGTTTTTAACAAATTACCCCTGTACCAATCGAACTCATTTTGAAAACTCTATTAAATAGTAATATTTAATAATAAAGTTTTTGATTTGAAAATATACAAGAGATATTTCAAATATCAAAATAAAATCAAACTCTCTTCACAATTTATTTCATTAACTAGAAAACATGATTAAGCAGAAAACAAGATCCCGCAAGAAATATTTTGAAGACTGTTCTACATGAGTATCGAATTTCTTGATTCTTATTCGCAGTGTGTCTACATACTTCTTCAAGTCTTTGACTTATTAAGGTATATTCGAGTTCGCGATAGTATAAAAATTAGGAATATGGAAAAAAGGCCTAGAAATTAACCTTTTGCTCACGATTGTATATATAATACAAGGAATAAGAATAAAGTCCGTTGCGAAACTACGCTCACTTTGCTCTTATAAACTCTACAATAATACTATCTCGAGCCGTAGAATATTGAAAAATCGCTGAAGTTTATCGAATTATAAAAAAAAAATTTAATAACGAATGCGAATGTCGGCTCAATTAACCTAGTATCAGAAAAATGGAACGACCGAAACGACCAAAGGTCCAGCGACCACTTTATAATCGAATAAATCGAACGTCTGCTAAAGCGCGCGATACGCCTTTTGACATTTGCTATTCAATTTTTTCTTATAATTCGACTTATAAAACCGAACGAATCTCACGTAAGATTTTTTTTTTTTGTACAATCGCCCTCTACTATTTTTTACCAAGAGCGTAAAACGCGATTTTACGCCCACGTAAAATACAATGTCCAATTGGCCGACTTTGGGCGATTGTCTAATCGCAAAAGTGTAAAAATCGTACACCCGTGGTGCAAACATTATTTTTCGATACTCTGTTGAAAGAAAATTCGTGACTATACTATTCTCAAACTTGCCTTCGCACTTGGTATTACTATAAGCAAAACACAATAAAGAACAAATTATTATTAGAAAAATTAATACAACTGTAATTATTAAATTAAAAATCATTTTATTTTATTTAAAAGTTACAGATATCCTTTATAATAATGTTTTCATTATTTTTTAGTTTTCGCAAACTCGCATTTTACATCTACGGTGTCGAAAAACCGATTTTCGAACCCTCTAGAACTCCTTAATAAAATATTGTCTTTTATTATGATAATATAATTAGGGTATCTACGCGCATGGATACTGTAAAACTGGCAAGTCTATAAGTAACTTCAGTATTTACATTTTGATTAATATTTGTATAGAATTTTCAAATTTGAATTTTGAGTGCAGTTATCGCAGACAACTCGCAATTTTAGTAGATATAGTATATTTACAAAAAATAATCATATACATAAACTTTTTAATATTATAATTTTTATTGTAGAAGCTCTTCTCAAAACTTCGTTCAAGCCCAATCAGATGAAAAATTCGAAAATAAATTTTCCAAAAACTATAATGCGCGCAATATTTTTTTTTAAATAATTATAATGTAATAATTAAGCGCAATAATTTTAGTTTATTATATGACTAAATTAATTTATTTAAGTATTTGATTTTACAGTTAAGTAAATGTTATTTATTAGTCAACTGTAGCTTAGATCGACTTGTAAAAGAATTTTTTAGCTAACCTCTAAAATATTTTTGTACCTTTATGGCCTTTTACACGTGTTTATTTCATTGTCGTTATTAACAGGAGTAATAATATAGATGTAGAACGATATGGCTGCAGAAAAAGATGATATTGAGAAAACTATCGCCGCAGATTTGGTTGTTACCAAATATAAAATGGCAGGCGAAATAGTAAATCGTAAGATTTTTATAATTTCTCTTAGATTAACATTGAACTATGAAATTTTTGTAACCTTCTGGTAGATTTCGATAATTAAAAATTGATTTGTTCATAAGTTTTATTCAAATCCTTATATTAATTTTCTAAAAACTAAGGCGTAAAACAAAATTTTTACAAATATTTTTAGTTTAAAGTATTTATATAGCTATCATATTTTTAATTTAAGTAACAATCAATACAAGATAAATTAGTTTTAACTTATAATACAAGTATTGATTGATACTCAATGAGATACTAATTGACGCATTAAGAGAATTAAATAATAAATTTTTGGAAATATTTTATGTATTTGATGTAACATATTTAATAGTCAGATAGCACTGCTCAACATCTAAATACAGAGGTGCTGATAAATAAGTAATTGGAATTGTCTTATTCATAATCCAAACAAATTTTGCATTTATATTTTATTTTAAGAACAAGGAAACTACTTCCATCGTGTCAAAGATAAAAAAGTTTTCCTGTAATTAAAGGTTATAAAAAGCTGCAACAGTTGGTGTTATCTATTTATTATTTCTGTTTTTCATAATGCTCTGTTTTTACTTGTTATAACATTTAATTAATATTATTAATATTGATATACTTATTGTATTTTTTATTTAGAATCTAATATTCCAATTACTTATCAAAATATAACCTCTTTAATGTCTCTTAAAATTTATAGCCTTTCTAAGTATTACTAAGTAAGTAACAAAAAGATCATAAACAATTTTAAAATACAAAAAAGTTTATCATAAAATTATTGTTTTACATTTTTTTATTACATTAATTATAATATAATTATATAAAATATTTTTTCAAATTTTTAAATTTTGTCTTTCAATTTATAAAAACTAATGAATCGACCGACCACTTGCTGCTAGATAGATAAATTTTCATAAAAATTAATTTCTAATTCTAAATTTAAAAAATTTTTTAAATAGTTTATTGTACTGAATGTTGGTTCGTTTCTCTCATTGGTTTTTTAAAGATGTTTTTGAATTCTTATTACTGAGTAATGTAATTTCTAATGTTTAACTATATTTAAGTAATTTAAAAAGTTTAATATCATTTGCAAACTTTTAGTAATATAATGTAAGTTGACTATTGAAATAAATTTATGTTGTTTTAATTTAAAATGTCTATAATTTTTTTTCATAAAAAAAACTTACAGACTTGTGTACCTTCAGACTAAAAAATATTAAATCTTACAAAATATGTCAGTTTTTCAGCTCTTATAAGACATTTTGATCCATGCTAATACGACATGTTATCTTTTTCTTAATGATTTCTACTTTTATGTAATTATTTCTTGTTTTTTTCTTGTCCTTTTAAATTATTTTTATATTATTTTTTCATTAGAAATCATTATAAACAAAAAATAGAAATATTTTCTTATTTTTACATATTTGTATTATATGTTATTGGGTTATTATGCATTGTATATATAAGGAATATATGGAGACATTCAAAATAATATTTAGAGATTTCTTACTTTTTATACTTCCTATATATATATATATATATTATTATTGTAAAAAATAGCAAAATTTATATATGCAAAAATAAATCAAACAGATGCTCGAAAAAGATAATTGCCAGACATTTTTGCATTACAGATAAAGTAACTCACTTAAGTACTTCAAAGTAAGATTATGGTATGAAATTGTGATTTCTTTATCACATTAGTTACTGATCTACATTAACTGATACAGTTTTAGTTAAATTATTTGAATTTATTGAGGCCCTAATATTTATGAACTTTAAACAAAGAAAAACTGCAAAAACAAGTCCTTATTTATTATATATTGTTTTCAAATATTAAGTAAAAAATAATTGAAGATAAGCTTGTGAGATCATACGTTTTTTAAGGATTCTAATTTTTGGTCTTTGCTTAGCGGGCCGAAAGTACTATTTTCTTGCCCGGCGCCGGATCAAGAACGTTGTATTTTCGGCCTCGCTAGGCAAAAATATAATAGGCATTAATATATTCTCGGGAGATAAAATGGCAAACCCATTGCTCGGGTGTCAATTTACACGAGCTATGAGTTTTTCAATTCTTTCTCTTCCTAGGGGCGTAATATACTATTAGATTATTAGATAATGAATTATATTTGTAAAAAAATAAATTGTATAATTAACATTTAATGTAAGTATAATGGCTAGAAATGTGAACTGTTGTAAGTATGTATTTTCATCATAAATAGAAAGAGTTGCTCTTTATTTTGAGTATTATTATCTGTAATGAAATAATTTCAATTCATAATTATTCAATAGTTTACTCCTTAAAATGTAAATTAAATCATTTTTAAATACTTTTTATTTTACAGATAATCATTAATTGACATACTTTAAATTTAGCACTTTTAAAATTTTCTTTTTTTACATTTTTTGAAGCTATTGTTTATTTTCAAATTGAAAATTTCTATTAGTGTTAATGTTTTAATCGTCTTGATTATTCTTGAATTTTCAGATTGCAGTATTTTTATTGTGTTTTTATATTTTATATGCATTGATAGGATAAAAAAATATATGCTACAGTAAAGGCTTAAAATAAAAATTTTAATTGAAATTATGAATTTTTGCTTTCTTATAGAGGAAGCTTTTCAATGGTAACCAAAATTTTTCGGACAAAAAATGCTTAAGAATATTTTTTAGAAGTGGCATACAAATTTTTTGATTTTAAGAAATTTTGTTTTTTTAAGCGCGTAAAGATTATTGAAAACGATTGGACCGATTTTGACGGAACAAAACTTATTTTCTTCATTTTTCATGTATAACTTTGACCCAAACAACATTTTTTTAAATTATTTAATTGATTTTATTTTGTTTTGTTATCAATAGAATTTAAATTGTTTTATATGATAGATTTAATATTTTTCAAGTTTGTAAGATTTGAGAGGTCATTAAATTAGCTGAAAACCAATTGTATAAAAATCTGAAAAATTTTCATTTTTTTCTATAGTTTGGAGCTGCCATCATGAATTTTCGAAAATTAAAAAAACCGAAAATCGAAACTTTTTGTCTCGACCTAAAAACCTAAATGGCATAGATAATTATATTAGTAATAGCACCATCATTGATGAATTAATATTGGGTCGTAAGGGAATATCGGAGTAAAAATTGACGGAGAATATCCCTCTTGAGACACTTAGATATTGTCTAGACAGGGGAGAACTTGAATCTCACCTAGATACGAAAGCCCGTGAATCTCATTTAAAGATATGATTAAGCACTAGCACATTACGAGGTTTCTGAACAATCATGAATCCGTTAGCAATAATTCAACCGGGCATCCACAACACAAAAACTTGCATTTCACTCTAAATATTTGTGGTTAGATCCAAGTTATCGTAAAATTTGCTTAGTATATCACTCTTTCTCTCCCCGTCCCTCAAATTTTTCAATCAATAAACTAAAAACTCGAATCACCCAATAGTACATAATTAAGGAGGTGTAAAATAATTCCAATTTCGGTTAATTATAAATAATAATATGCATCAAATTATGACAAGAAGTTTCAGTTTCAATTATCTTCAGCAGAATTGATTAGAATGCTTGTTTAAATTTTTAAATTATATTCAATAACACTAATTATTGTAAGACTAATCCGAAAACTTTGTTCAACGTAATTGATTCTATCTGCATACCTAATAAGTACATTTAATAAAAATCAATCGTAAGCAATATTTGACTCAAACAGTAAGGTTGCATCCCAAGACAATAAAATTAAACATCGCTTAGGGCGTGAGTTCGAATCTCAGTTGGTCTAGAATTTTTCCATGCATTTTTTACAAAAATTAATTTTTAGCTTTAGTAGTAGAGTCGATAATTCGGGTTATGCTGGAGTCTCAAATGCACCTGATCGGTAGTCAACTTTAGTAAGAATAATGATTGCTGAGTACATGAGCATTGAAAAGGTTTGCTACTGCGGGTTTCGCTTTAGAGTTTCATACAACTTTATACCACTCTAACCTCAGAATCACAACTTGGACATGATTTTTCGGCGCTCGTGGTATGAAATAATCTTCAATAAGTAGATTATTTACGTCGCTTCGCTCGGGCGAAAAATGTCTCACGAGGTAAATAATCAACTTCTACACTCGTTTCGAAAAGTACTATAGGACGGTCCTTATTCAGGTCTTTGGTAGCTCAATCGGTAAAAACAAAGGGAATTGATTCAAACTTCAAATAAAATTAATTGTCGAAATAAGATTATAACGGAGATACCCACGGATTGGTAAAAAGAAAGAGAATGCAGAAGAACGTAAAAAAGTAACGCTATCTTTTAGAGATGGTCAAAATATCAACAGTAGAATAAAATTTAGTCTGGAGAAATGCAGGGAAACATGTAAAAAATTAAAGCCAATTTCATTAAAATAAGTGAAAAAATCAAGATTTCATCCGACACTCAGTAGTAAAAATTAAAAAAAAACATTTTTCGTATTTCCCACTTAACAGAAAAGGCAATTTTTATTTAAATACTCAAGATTTTAAAGATTCTTTATGCTGAAACCGGTTATATGCATGCATTCCTTGTAAAATTTGACCATGAATTGCCATGGGCATTCTCCTTTTCATACATTTAACAATTTTTTATTTATTACACATACATTTTGTAATTTTTTTATATTTTTTCAGGTGTTTTAAAGCAAGTCTTAGATAAATGTATTTCCGGTGCGTCTGTTAGAGAGATTTGTGAATATGGTGATAAACTATTGACTGAAGAAACCAGTAAAGTTTTTAAAAAAGAGAAGGATTTAAAAAAAGGCATTGCTTTTCCAACATGTGTATCTGTAAACAATTGTATATGTCACTTTTCTCCTATTGCTAGTGAACCTGATCTTCTGTTAAAAGATGGTGATGTAGTAAAAATGTAAGTATTACTTAATTACTAGATATTATTAGTAATCAATAAATATCATAAGTTGGTTGGGTAGGAAATGAATGATATAAGTTTTAATAGTTATATTCTGTTTGTTAATATTGTAAATTTGTAATTTATTTTATTTCTTTTATTTTATTTTACCTAAGATTAATCTTTGGAACCTTACGCCGTAGAAAATCGTAACGGAAATGATAATTTATAGAGCAACTCTATTTTTGATGTTTTTAAACTCTTGTAAAAGAATACGCTGGAATCCCTATGCAAATTTGAATGAAAACCGTGATCAAACCGTTGATCTTCTGATTGTTATTTAAGATTTTTGTTTATTTATTAATTATTAATAATTTCACATTTATTTATTTTTTCCTGCATAACAGAAAGAAATTTTGGAACGTATAAGTACAAATTTTTTTGAATTACTGTACTTCAAATACGGTTGATTAATTTATTACTATTTTTAAAGTAAAATATGACAAAACTTGTAACATAAAAATTCAAATGTGTCTTGAACTGTATAACTTCACACAATTGCTAAACGCAGTCCGATTTTTGTAATATTATAGTTTAACGCGCGTTGAACTTCTATAACAAATGTTCTATACAAATGTTCGACGCGCTACACTTCGATGTTTGGACTCTCATGGTCCAAAGCTTTGAAGTACCCGAGTTCAGACACTATTGATACAAATGATTGAACTGATACATATCAATTTTTTATATTTATGAATTAAAACTTTTTATAGTTTTTAATTTTGGCGCTTCATATTAATAATAATTATAAATTTTAATTATATATATGTAAAATAAAAACACGTCAAACGTTTATTTTTACATAAATTAAAAATAATTTAAGTAAAAAAGTTACAAAAAAAAAGTTAAAAAGTTAAAAAAGTGATAAATATATATAATTAGTTTTTATATCTAATATTTATATGAGATAGTTTTTATATATAATATTTATATGACAAAATTAAAAACTATAAAAAGTTTTAATTCATAAATATCAAAAATTGATATGTATCAGTTCAATCATATGTATCAATAGTGTCTGAACTCGGGTACTTCAAAGCTTTGCACCGTGAGAGTCCAAACATCGAAGTGTAACGCGTAGAACATTTGATTATAGTAGTTCAACGCGCGTTGAACTTAATAATACAAAAGACGGACTGCGTTCAGCAATTATTTGAAATCATAGAGTTCAAACATACATTGAACTTTTGTGTTACGTTTTTTGACACGAGATTCCAAAATTTCTTTGTGTGATGAACACGAAAGAAATGAATTTTAATATTTTACATCGTAATATATATTTAAGTTTAATATTAAGTAAATTATGTTATTACATTTTCTACAGTGACTTAGGAGCACATATAGATGGATTTATTGCTGTGGTTGCACACACGATCGTTGTTAAATCTTCACCTGATGAGAAAATTAGTGGACGTAAAGCAGATGTCATCCTGGCTGCTCATTATGCGTCACAGGCAGCGTTAAGATTACTAAAGCCGAGAAAGTCGGTTAGTTAAAATATTCATATTATTTTTGTAATGTTTTATTATTCAGTATATACACCGTGTTCGAAATGTTCCGGACCCCCAATTTTGTAACAAAGTTGTACAGTTTAATGACAACTTAAATTAACTTTACAACTTTTGTATTTAACATTTTTTTCCAAAGTGCTTACTTTTTGTTATAAGTAAGGGGGGGGGGGGAATTTAACAATTTACTTGTTGAAAACGTTAATTAAGATTATTTGGACACTTATTTTTTTAAACCAAGTCATTGTAACTGTTTAAAGTGAGAATTGCAGAAAAAAATTCTTCTTGTCTGAATAATAAATTGATTGTCGTCATACTCTCTTTACTCTCTTTCTAAGCACTCTTTTCTGTTTAAGTAGTGTGTTTTACAAAAAAAAGTCCAGATGCATCCGCTGAAACGATAAAATGGTTTCCTGCACACCTCCACTCTTTGTCTGTCCTCTATATTGGTGTACTTCACAAGGGATTTAGCATTTTCCGCACAGAAAACAGGCACGAGTATAAGGGTTAAAAATAGTACATTTCGATACTAGTGCGAGAATGTGAGCTTAGGCTTTCTGTGAACGTTGCGCACAGAATTTTATATATAGAATTATGCCTCGCGTCTTGTTCTCGGGATCACTAGGTAGTACCGCTAGTGTACGCAGATGTCGCCACAATCTTTAACTTCTAAATCGACGGAGCGACCCCTTATATCCGGGAGTGCCGGTCCTTTCGCTTCATAAAGTTTAAAGTAAGATTTTTTTTTTTTTTTTTTTTTTTTTGGGTGGGAAACTCCTTATAAGTTGGGTGGGGAGTGATCCTCTCGAACGCGACTCTCGGCATAATTACGAACGAGCTTCGCCCGCCTTCGGCGGGCTCGCTCGATCGTTTAATTATGCCTCGCGTCTTGTTCTCGGGATCACTAGGTAGATGTTTAGAGCTAAACTTTTTTTTCCTTTATTCAATCAAGTACAAAACTATTACAATGAACTTACAATTTATTTAGAATTATACTCTTAGCATACGCTGCTCTGTCTTGTACGATTGGTCTATTATAAAATCGATCGAATACATTCGATCCCTCAGACCAACCGGCTAAATTCTTTATAACACCTAGGTGTACACCTTTTCTCAACGCAGCTGACGTTGCCGCATGACGCATGCTATGAGGCGCATACTCTTTATCGATACCGCATTTCATCAAAAAGGCACGAATCCACCTACTCATAGTGTCCTTAGATGCTTTCCTGTAGGGAGCTCTAGTGGTTATAAATAATTCCCTGCAGTCTCCTCTTAGTCTAGAAGTTATTGACAAATAACACTTGAGAGTTCTTACTACGCATAGCTCCGGTTTCTCGTGAAACACAGGCAATAAAAGCAATGGTTGAAAACCGCCGCGTCTTGACGTTTTTATTTTCTGCGGTATCTTAATCTCTAACCCATCTTTGGTTTCCTCTATATTTTCTAATCTAATGCACGCAAACGTCTGTTTTCGGTGAGCTGTAATTAAGGCTAACAAAACTAAGAGCTTATTTGTTAAATCTGCTAAACTTAACGTCTCTAATGGATACAATTTTCCTAAACTCTCTAAAACAGGATCTAAACTATAGATTTTGTCATATTTAGGTCTAGCTGGTCTATCGTTATAAACGCCCTTAAGAAATCTGCTAATCAAGGAATTTTTACCTATTTTCTCTCCAATCAAAAACGATAGAGCAGATCTACATGTATTCAATACACTGTAAGACGCGTTCTTCGAATACTTGATACACAGCCAGCCTATGACCTTGTTAATTTCAGGATCAAATACGTTGATCTCGTTTTCATTACAATACACTACCCAGTCTTCTATTGGCTTACAGTACTGCTTTAGCGTATTATCACAAATCGATTTCATCATTACATCTATCGCTACATCGTCCAAGCCTCTTATCCTGAAAGCTTTCCGGATATAAACCGCTGCCATTAACCACATTTTCGATGCCAACGGATGATGCCTTGCCCTATCCGGGGATAAAACAAGATTGACATTAGGTTCAAAATATATCGGAGGCTTAGCGAGCATGGTTAACCAGAGCGGATACCATGGCTGCGATGGCCAATACGGTGCGACTAAAATACCCTGTGCTTGGTCAAACTTTATTTTCTGAAGAACTCTTAAAACTAACGCAAACGGCGGGAACGCATAGAATTTGAACTCCGCCCAGTCAAGTGTAAATGCATCTACACAAAAGGCTCCGACGTCAGGTAACCATGAACAATATTTTGCGCACTTGCTATTACCATGTGAGGCAAATAAATCAATCTCTATGGGACCGAATTCTTTTACTATAGAGTTAAAGACTTCAGGGGCCAATTCCCACTCGATATCCATATTGTTCATTCTTGACGCACCATCTGCCAGCACATTGTCTTTAGACGATATATAGGAAGCAAAGATCCAGAGGTTTCGCTGTTCACAAAATTGCCAAATACTTTTCGTTATTTTGTTGAGTCTTGGATATTGAACACCGCCCATTTTATTTATATAACATACCGCGGTGGTATTATCGATTCTCAGTAGAATCTCACAATTAACTTTGTTAACCGCAAAATGACTTAAAGCCAGGTACGCGGCTTTCAATTCCAAGTAATTAATATGTTCTTTAACATCAACATCATTCCAATACCCGTAAGCTAACTCACTATCCAAAGCTGCGCCCCAACCAGTAGTCGACGCGTCAGAAAAAATTTCAAAATCAAACTTATAGTTTCTAATTCGATTATGTGCTTTGAGAATCTTTGCTTCCCACCAGTCCAACTCCATAGAAATAGATTGCGGTATTGACATAATAGCGTTATAGTTATTGTTGCTTCTCAAAAGATACAAATATTTCTGCCTCTCTAAGCCCTTTGTGTACAGCCAACCGTATTGAATGGCTCTGCAAGCCGCTGTTAAACAGCCTACTAAACTAGCGAATTCACGAACACTACAAACCTTCTTTTCTCTAAGATTTTTTATGAATAAAAAAATTTGTTGTCTTTTTGACTGTGGAAGCTCTAAAATCATTTCTTCTGAATTTAAAATGAAGCCTAAAAAGGTGCATTTCTTGCTCGGTATCAAACTACTCTTTTCGATATTTATGATAAAACCTAATTTCTCTAATAATTGCTTGGTTATCATAATATTCTTTGAACACTCGTCATACGAGCTGCCAAAACAAAGCCAATCGTCAAGGTAAACTACCGAACTTAAATTTATACTTCTTAAATGATTAATAATGGGCTTCACCAGCTTTGTATAAAGCCATGGTGCAACATTTAGTCCAAACGGAATACAATTATATTCATAGATCTCATCTTTCCATATGAAACGTAAAAACTTCCTACTACTTCTATGAACCGAGATCAAAAAATAAGCATCTTTACAATCCAAGGAAGCCATAAAACAGCCTGGCGATAATAACTTCATAGCTGTCCTAATGTCCTCCATTTTGAAATGATTAGTTTTTACATAATTATTTAACCATTTCAAGTTCAGTACGAAGCGATGCTTACCGTTTGCCTTTTGAACAAGAAAATAAGACGAAATAACCTGATCCGAACAAGCTGTAACCTTGCTTATAGCGCCTAATTCTAATAAGTTATTCATAACTTCGTTCATATATGGTTTATCCTTTTTATTCAATAAATTCTGTTTTGGAGGATTTACTTGCAGAGGGTTAGAATCGAATCTGATTATATAACCTCTCAAACAATCTAAAATAAATCTATCAGACGTAATATTTGACCAAGCACTCACAAAATACCTTAACCTCCCTGCTATACGTACTGAACTTATTTCTTGTTCGACGTCGACGGCATCGACGACGTTGACTGTGTCGCTGGTGGCGTTGTCCGCACGCGCGCTGGGATCGTCGTGCGGCCTCTCCCCGCGTTCCTGTAGAACGGTGGGTTCCTCTGGTAATGGCCTTGATGTCTGTCGCCCGTCTGCTGTTGGCCTCGAAAGTTTCCGGACGGGCCCCGCCAGTTTAACGACGACGTCGCCCGAAAAATCCCCTTCTTCTCATTCGATGGAGACTTCAGCGATAAGCCCAATTTCTCGACCGCCTTAGCGGATTTTATCCTTTGCGACAGATCAGGGCCAAATAACCATTCTCCAGTCTCAGCTTTTTCTAAAAGCGATTTTGCTTTTTTGTCGAGGTTAGGGTACAGGTACGCTTTCCTCGCTTTGTTTAAATGATAAAAAAGGTCGCACATTAATCTGCCAGAGTCCACCAGTGTCTGCAGCAACTTGGTTGTATCAACCTCCTCTACTGGGTGATTAAATATCATGGACAAACCCGTGCCTAAAGCGGAAATGGCTGCTCCACACAGCTCCTGATCCGCGACGAAAAATTTGTCACGTTTCACACTCGTATCGTTTAAACCTGCTTCAATCTCCGGATTCAGCTTCGGAGTTAAAATTGGACAATTTCCAGCTCGTGGATACTTGTCTAATAAATCTGCTTTCCTTTCCTTCTTTAACCCCTCTAAGAGAGTTTTCTGCCACGCGGTCGTAAGGCTAGGGTGAAATTCAAACTTCTTAGCTTTATCCGCGGAGTTGTCCTCGCCAAGAATTGCAAGGGTCTCTTGATCCAATTCCGCGAATGCTCTCTCGCCTGTCTGTGCAGGCTCTGTCCCTTCTGGATTCTTGTTCGCCTCGGTAGAGTCATTTTCCTTCTCCTCGACTTCCTCGTCGATCTCGGAGCCTTTCTCGCTTTGCGAACCTAGAAGGGCAAATGATCTAGTTTATGAGCTATCCCAAGGATGCATTTTCATAAAACTAGTCAAACGTACGGGTACGTCGCACCTCACAGTGTGCGCTCACCGCCAAATGTACGGATACGTCGCACCTCACAGTGTGCGCTCACCGCCATTTTATGCCATGCTAAAAACCAACTAACCTGCATCCGGGACCTCGTCTTCATCGTCCGAGATGTACCGAGCCTTCAATCTTCGATTTAACTTCTCCTGCAAGTCCTCAAAAGAACGCTGCAGCTCCTCTATGGACAGAGGAGCTTCTCTTTTCCCACTCATTGCAACACACGATTGAGTCTCCTGTTGAGATTGTAGCTCTACGCGCACAAAAAGCGTTATGAAGCGAAAGGACCGGCACTCCCGGATATAAGGGGTCGCTCCGTCGATTAGAAGTTAAAGATTGTGGCGATATCTGCGTACACTAGCGGTACTACATAGTGATCCCGAGAACAAGACGCGAGGCATAACTAATATTATCACTAGATTCTAGAGTAAAATATTTATTGTAGTAAAAAATATTTAAGTATTTATTGCTTAAGTGTTTATTTATGGTTAATTAATTTTTTCTCCCGAGTTATGTCTGGTCTTTCTTTTAGTGCTCCCGAGTCATATCTAATCCTCCCGAGTCATATCTAATCCTACCAAGTCATCTCTAGTCCTCCCGAGTCATCTCTAGTCCTCTCGAGTCCTTCAGTTCTTTACAAAAAATGTGGAGAGGCACAACATTTTTAGTCCTCTTTTGAATCCTCTTTGGTCCTCTAACAGTCCTCTCAGTCCTGCACTAGGAATGACCGTAGAGGACTGAAGAGGTTAGCCCCTCGGTAGGGAGTGCTCTGTTGCCTCGGCGCTCGATGAGATTGATACCGTGCGATAATTATTATTATTTAATAATTACTTATAATAGCCTCTGCGCTTAATTGTAAGTACCAAAAGTGTAAATAAACCGAACGTGCGATTTAAATTTCCCGAATCAAACGCGTGCAAGCGAAGTACCGGCGCGCGCCGCTAGGTAGCGACGGCCGGCTCGCGACCGACCCGTGACCAAACTAGCCCCGTGGATGCATATAAGCGAGGCGGTCCGGCGGGTCAGTACCCCATCCCTTCGCTGATCAAGCGACCACTTATCACAAAAGGCATCACTTCGAGCGCTACATCGAGCGCCCCTTCAACGAACACCGCAACAGAGCGCTCTCATCTCTTCCAGTATCGAGCGCTCCCCCAAACAAAGCATCCGTCGCTGGAGCAACATAAAGTGCCTGCTCTTAGAGCGCTCTCCATCCGACTTACGACTAGCAGCGACGCACAGAGACATTCGCCCCTTCTTGACGAACACCATACGGTGTTAAGCGTCAAGATGTGAAGAGAGCGCTCTGTTGCCTTGGCGCTGTGACGAACCGACCTTAGACCGCGAACTAAAAACTAATAGAGATGAGAACAACTCGATTGATTCATCAAGGTCATCTCTTTTCTTTTAGAAATAATTAATTAAATGATTTAACGTTAATTTAACGTAAATTCACGCTGCAATGGGATTTACTGATTTCTATTTAATTGTTTTTGCATCAAAGGATGAAATGTTCATAAGCACAATGCGCAAATTAACAAAAGCGAGTTTTACATTATTCAGCTTATTTTGCGCTTAAATCTTTACAGTTAAATAATCTAGTTTAATAAAACAATGACTTTCATCGAATTAAATTATCGAAATAATCATAAATAAATAAATTAGTTATTGCGCAAGCTCATAACTTACGTAGTTTTAATCCGATGTTTACGAAACTTTGTATGTACTCGCTCAGGGAAAAAGCACATAAGATTATAAAATAACAATTTGGAATTGTTGTAAATTATTGAAAATCGAAATCTGTAACCAGATTTCGACCGTTATACATAATGACGTACGAGTTCTAGGACATTTCCAAGAATTGTTTTTCTGATCTGCTTCGGGGAAAATTCGGTACATACGTGCACGGGGACAAGTGTGGAAGGGGTGTGGGTTGGGCCTGCCGCGCCGCCCTACGAATAGTCTTAGCGCTTGGCACCAGGGCATGTCTCCGAAGCTGTAATCGTCCTGCAAACGCATTAATATCATTTCTGTCGCCCTACTCTAGGGGAGGACTAGGAGGGACCAACGCGTGCGAATCCACCCCCGTACCTCCGTAAACACTTCTGATCGTAGCTGTCAGCAGCCTCATCCCGCAGGAGCAACCAAGCGTGTGTCATTTCGTGCAAGAGAGTCTCATCTGTCTCACGTGGGACCAACATCCGTAGGATGGGGCGACTCTACTTGATTAGGAGTGCCCGCGGGTCGGTTAGGCCGGAGGAGGAGGTCATGCCGTTTTGCCATACGGCACTATAGCCCTGGATTTCATCGGAGAAGTATAAATGATTATAATGACGCATGGGCCTATTTAAATCTGGCAGCCGATGGAGTTTGCGACTCTGTGAGGGACATAAAAGAGGAAGGCCCTCGACTAAGTCCCCGGGACCGCCCCTGGAAGGCGTCACACGCCTCTCAGGGGGCATTACGGCCAGTAGAACTGGTAACCAGAACGATGGTATGACGACAAGCGGACGATGCAACCTCCAACAGACTCACTGTAGCGCAAGAAGGAAGGGGTGTGTGAAAACGGTGAAGTGGTATGAGATGATCGTGAGTGCAACAAGTGCCGGGAGATAGCGTGATTGTAATGAATATATGTATGGAATGATGTGGTATGCAAAGGAGAACTAATAAAGACTATGTATATAATGGCGAACAGCGGCGGAAGAGAGTGGTGGGTATATTAATATGAGTATTAGTATTAAGAATGGTTAATGAATGTAAACGTAGAGGGCAACTTACCAGAGTACTATGTAAACTCGATGAGCCAGGTAAATAAGTAGTAAATGATGCACAAACGAATATTATATAGCGCTAGTACCTGCGAAGTGCACGCGGCAAAGCCCGGGTGAGGAATGAACACCGCACAAAGACAGATAACCAGTACTGTGTAAATAAACATACTGCAGAGAGCGAGAGGACAATGGAGGTCAAGCCGGCGACCGTGCAGCTCCGCATGTTTGTTTTCTCGCCCTTCTAGATCTTGCTGTGGCCGTCCACTGTTTTGCTTCCGTTTTTATGAGTGGAAGTATGACCTACATGCCCTCGCAACCTTTTGCAGTGCGTAAATAGATAAACAAGACATAGGCAGTGCAAACATCGACCTGCAATGGTCAGGTGCGTATGCATGAGTGACAATAGACTGACGAGTATGATAATGAATGGGATATGTTGAAACCATATAATGGATCTGCGAGAACTAACTATTCAAACTTACTGTAGACATTGATGTGACACGTTACCGGCGAGCACCGCATGTGTATATATGTTTTATATTACAACTGTCAGCTGTACACATGCAGAAGTCTCATGGGCAATAAATTCTTTTAATAGCCAAATGCCTCGTCATCTAATGACTTTAAAAAAATTCCACCCGAGAATGTAAACTATTTAAGTTTAATTAAGACCCCCCAGAAAGTTTTATGATAAGTTTGGTGTTTGATGATAGGTAAATAAACATTGGAAAATATAAACACTTGTGTGTTCCCAATGTATAACACCAAAGTGTTTATATCGATGCCTCCTATGCATAAGGTTCCATCTCAAGCGCCAATGCAATAAAGCGCTAACTCGCCGGTGATTCAACATAGTCCCATTCCAAAGGTAGCCTGCAATATAGTTCTATCTCAAACATTCAATGCAATAAAGTTCTAATTCAGATGTAAGAGCAAGAAGGTTCCGATTCACACGAAAATGCAGTAAAGCGCTTATTGCAGCGTACTTCGAAAATGAACATGCAATACATATAAACAATTTCTTAGGCCTATTAAAACTTAAGCCCAACAAATATATAATCCGAGCAAGTATTTAATAATTATAAGCAGATACTTAAACAATTAATAGTTCTGCCCGACAACCACGCAACCGGGGGGAGTATTATTATATATAAATCAAATATTAAAACAATAAATAGTAGGCCCCTCAACCACGTAACCCGGGGGACTATTCTAT